>VDFB02005682.1:0-18359 GCA_007258455.2 Sequoia sempervirens | reverse complement strand
ATTCAAACATAGCGCAACTGTATAATGCGTAAAATTTTTTGTATGTATCGAAATTCAATATATTTTTTTCGTTGGATCAAAGACTTCAATATTCGATGCACTCATATTTCTCAAAAAAAAAATTGACAATCTTCTATTTTTCCACATGTTCAAAACAGAGAGTTTGATTTTTGGTGAAAAACCTACATTCACTAGAAATAAAAAATAAATATAATAATTAAATTAAATTTATTTAAAATTATAATTTTTGGGAAGCTTATAATAAGGAATACATACTTAAAAAATAAATTTTAAATGAATTCATTTGATCCCCCAAAAGGTAAATCAAAAGTTGTTTTTTATCAGCATTTTGATAGGTGTAAAGGAGACTTCGTTATCAGTATGGTTTAAAACTAGCGGGGTTCTATCCAAGGGGGTTTGATCTAAGGTAGTTTGATCAAACCCTCTTCAATTGTAATGTTTTAAATGAAAATTTTAAAGGCTTAAATCATTATATTTTCTAAAAATATGTGATTTCAGCAAAAATCAGAATCTCCCAGAAATTGTAAACTAGCTTTGTGGGATCAGACTATGTCAAGGAAATGTTGAAAAAGTTTGGAATGGAATACTCTAAATTGGTATATACTCCTATGGTTATTGGTTGCAAGTTAAGCAAGAGTGATGAATCTCCTAAGGATGATCAAAGAAAGTACAGATCAATGATTGGAGTACTGTTGTATCTAACTGCTACCAGATCGGATATCATGTATTTAGTTTTTCTTGTGGCTAGATTTCAAGAAGATCCAAAAGAATCACATGTGGAAATAGCAAAGAGAATATTTAGATACTTGAAGGGAACTTCAGAACATGGCTTGTGGTATCCAAAGGATACTAATTTCTCTTTGACTACTTATAGAGATACAAATTGGGTAGGTTGTGTGGATGATATGTAGTACCCCTCCAATTGCTACTATGTGTATCCGTTTGTTTTTGTTTGATTGCTAGTTGTTAAACTTTGTGGATGATATACTGGACATTGAGATCATTTGATTATGTTTGTGTGATGTAATTATGGTAGACATGTGTGTGACATGGTTCATGTTGTTATGAGTTTTAATGTGATTATCATGATATGATTTATGATTATGATGTAATGATGCTTGTTAGTCCTGGTGAAGAAGACAGTGTAACACTACTCACTTGTGAGTACCCTATTACGCTGCGATTCTTCTTCATGGTGTGTTTTCCGATATGCGATAATATGTTTAACATGTGATGTTTTATGCAGATACAGGTACTGGGTATCGGCTCCACCTGCTTGTCAGGTCTGAGCATACCCTAATCTAATTAAATCATGTTGATTCGGAGATAGTGTCTGGTCCTTGTTTAACCATCATTCTTTGTTGAATGAGTACCCTATTGTCACTTGTTGTCATTTGTTGTTTTGTCTTGTTGTGTCAATTTTGTCAGTGTTATTTTATTTGGAAATTAATTACTGTGTAATTTAGTTAAATGGCTAATTTGTTGATATATTGATTAAATGCAAATTTGTTTAAATATTAGAATAAACGTTTATGTTATGTTTATTGTTTAATTTATTAATTTAAATTAAGCAAGTCATTTGATTAAAAGAAAATGTGAAAATTGTGAAAAGGTATTTCTTTAAAAGTAATTAATGAGTTACTTGTACAAATATAATTTAAGTGAAAAGAAAGTATTTTAAAAGAGTTGATTTCGAAAAGTTAAAATATTTGAAATATGACCTGAAGGAAAATATCTTTGATATTTAATATTTTTAACTGCATGAGAAATTTGAGGAATGCATGTTTACAAACAGTAAGTTGTGACTTGAGATAAGGAATGGCATTAATAAGCCTTTTAGGAGTTGCATTTTGATACACGGTATTTCTCGGGAAGAATTCTCACGGCAGCAGCTTTGAGAAAATCTTAGCACGGCAAATCTTCTGAAAAAGTTTTTACAGCAATAGTTTTGGAAGGAGATTGCACAATAATTTTTTTGTAGAATTGTGTGGATTTCTTCAGCAAGATCTGGTGTTGGTACGGGAAATACAGAAGCTTCGGATTTTGATTTCAGCTTTCAAACTCAACCAGGTTTTCTACTTGTTTTGCTACTCCTTATCTAGTAGTATTCTGACAATTTATATTGAATCAGACCTGCACATACAACAGAGAAATAATTAGAATAGAGTTTACAAATTTTAAAAGAGAAACATAATAAAATAAAGATTTAGGAAGATATAATTATATTCTGCAATTTATAACATGATTGTATTTTGCATGAACTTTTCCTTTCTCGAAATTGTAAGAAGGATTATCTTAAATTGTATGTCATGTCTTTTGATTGGTATTCAATCTTCTGATTATGGATTTTCTTAAAATAAAAACACATCTTAGTATCGAATGAAATTTTCATTAGACATGCACTAGCAGATCTTAATAGGGTGTCGGATGGGTTTTACTGGACATACTAAGATCCATAATGAAGTTTTTCTTTCTGGTATCAATGAAACCCAAGGCCACCGACCTATAATCTTGTTGAGATTTTAGTCTTCTACCTGTAAGATCTATGCACTACAGAGATATTTGTTTAGAAAACTCTGTTGATGATGGATTTTGTTATCATCTTCTATAGTTATATCTTTTGTTTCATGTTAACTTCTCTTTGGCCGCTTTAAATCTTTAGGTTTCATTTATGGGGACTGTATAAAACACCAGAATTCTCGTATCTTGTCATTCTAGAACTGCGTATAGCCATTAAACCTTCAATTTGATCTTGTCTATCTTTTGGCATCACCAATGACTTCTATTCTATCAGCATTTTAAACTGCATGTTGAAATTTACATTGAAATTGAATGGATGAGTCATGTCCCTCATCTTTATCCTGCAGATGATATTCTCATTGTATTCTCCTATTTTTTTTATGCAAGCTTACGTACAACCAATATTCCATAGTTTTCTTATTTCATGCCTCTGAAGATTTGTTGATGATGTCAGCGCTAATTCTCTTAGCCTTTCTATATTCTTAACTTGATGAATTCTCCAAGGAGTCAGTTTATATTTTTGAATACTCCTGTACAATTATTGGTAATACTACAATTATTCTTACTTTGTTGCAAGTTGTTCATTTTCCACTGATGAAGGTAATAGTTCCTATTATTTCAAAAGAATATTTTTAGGACGCCCAGCCCTATTTTAAGTGGACGCCATCCAAAATGTGACAATCTATTATCGTCTTGGAGATTAGAGGATGATCTTTACCTCTAATAGAAAATCTTCTCGACAATTACTTTCCAACCTTTCAGTTATGTACATTACTCATAGTTAACTATTAGTCGATATCATGCATATTTTAAATATTGTTTATCATAAGATTGATGTACCACTTGTTGAAAGCTTATGTCTATCATAATCATGCGCTTAACCTTATATCTAATTCTGCCTATACTATTACTCTCTGGATTCATCGAATTATCTCCTTTCATATTGAAATCTCCTGTGATGTTACATCTTGCGTCCCTTTGCATGCGCATATACTTCAGCTATACGCAATAGAAGATGTTTTTTTTTTTGGTGCCATCTATCTTGAATGCTAACCATAGAATACTTCTAGCTTGTTGGAATTTGATGCCTCTCAAGAAGTTGCTATCCTTTCTTAGCCAAAAGCTGCTCTTCTTAATCATTCCCTAATTATCAGATTAATAAATTACCTTTAACATGCCTAATTCTCCTCCATTTAATTCGGCTTTGAGTCTTGTTACACTTAATCGTATTTATCATGGGTGATAAATAAGTTTGCAACTTCAGTGTGTATATTGGAGGTATCTCCAAATGCTTTACTGCTTCTCTATCCTTTATCAACTCTTACTTCGATGGGGAGCTAGGTATAATTCCAATCTATATTAGGAAGCATATACCTTTGAAAACAAATGAGACTCTTCTATGGGCGTAACTTTATATCCTGAGAGGACACCATTGGATTCTTTTTATTAGCGTGCCATTATTTAGGAAAATGAACGATGAACTTATTCTTTAGTTGTGAACCTTTATAGCATTGTCGCCACCTTCTCTTTATTTGAGGTTTTTAATACTTAGTTAAGTGATTCCTTTTCGCATGGCACATATTCTTCAAGTGCATGTGCAATGATATATGATTAGTTCTATTTATATCTTATTGAAATACAATTAGAGTTAATTTTGAATTTATATTAGGAGTTATTATATTGATCTTTAAGAGGTCATTTATAAAGGAAGTGTAAGACAATAGAAATAAGTATTTATATTAAAAGAATTTAAGTGATTGTTAATTGATTGATTCATATTTGTTGGATTCGTAAATATAGAAATTTTGTTATTAAAAAAAAATCCTAAGAACTTTAAGTTAAGGTGTGTAATTATAAGTTTGGTATTTTGAATTTATTCTTTAAAAGTTATATAGAGTTATACGAGATTTATTGTTACGGAGGAAAGATCATGGGATATTTTGTTATCAAAAGGAAATTATTTATATTATGTATAAATTATTATAATTTATAGCACCTAGATCTATTGGTGTTATATGATGAATAATATGTATAAATGTAAATAAATTAATTGCAACCATATTATCTTTTGATTGAAGAAATATCTCTCAATTCTTTTATTTAAATGAGGATGGCTTTTAAATTAGGAATTAATGTCTTATTAATATTTAACTATTCATTTGTTTGATTCAATTTCAAGAAAGCTCTTGTAGATGAATATATATATATATATTTACTACGCTTGTAAGAATTGATTAATTTTATTTTAGAGTCATTAAAAGTTGATCATTGTGCTTGATGGTAGATAAGTATTTATTTTCGTTTCACGAACGTTCTTAGGAGTTATTGAGTTCTCTAGTTTTTCTTGGAATAGGAAATGTAAATTTGATTTGTAAGTATATACTTGGTTGTACTATGGCTATGACCTATTTTAGGAGTTAGCCATGCGTGATCTATATGTTATTTTTAAGGTATTATGAGATTATGTGGCCTACCTCATGTAGATGATGTGGTCATTTTGAACTTTTCTTTCCGTGCTTAATGGTTTTCCGTTGTATCATGTGGAGTTATTTGTTGCCCTTGGGGTGTTTGAACTATTCTATGATTGGACCACGAATGAGATATGTTTTTAATATGGCATTGATGTATATGCATATTGGAAATCCTTAGTATTTGGACATGTTGTGTCATGCTTCTAGGAAGAGTGGCTTGCGATAGGGGCCGGAACCCTAAGTGGTTGCCAGGGTAACCTATCGTGGGTTTCTTGTAATTCAGTGAAAACTTTAATAAATAAACCTGGGGTTCATTAAGTAATTAAGATAGTCAAAATGCCTCACCTAGTACCTTAATGCTTATTTAGATTAAGGGTAGGTTGAGAAGGCCTGGAATGGCTTTTCGTCTACCTTGTCTTCCTGAAAGATAATTCGACACCACATGAGTTTGTCTAGGGGCCAGGAATCATTAGAGATTGCCAGGGTAACTCTGGAAGAGGGCCGATAGTCTAGGAAGATTCACCAGGGTAACTTAGAACAACTATGTGATGACACTCTATCCTGAAGCATGATTGTAGTCCCTTGTGTGGAGTTAACTATTATATTGTGGCCGTCTCTGAAAGCATATGATGTGGTCATGTCCTTATGTGTGGTTAGCCATGTAATGTATTGTATGTTCATTATTCTGTGTTTGATTGTCTTATGGACCTGTCACTATCTCCTAGCATGGAGGGAGTGGACCTTCGGGTTCCACGCGGTTGGGTGGAAACCGTGCTACACTTTCATCAAGGTTACTCATACAAGTGACATTATACTTGTAGCTGGTTCTTGATTCTTCGATCATCGTGACAGTGGACGCAGATCGTATTCGGATGTGGATATTTGTTATGAGGAGATCATTACCCTCTTTGTATATTTATCTCATGTTTATGAATATTCTCTTTGTACCATCATTATGATGTATTGAGATCTTATGAGAGTCTCACTAGATGTAATCAGAATTTATGAATGTCTTGAACTGTGTAAGTTTTGAAAAGTGGTTTATTCACAATTATGATTTGTATTTGTATTTATGACTTTAATACTATGGTGTTATGTTCTTTATTATAATGTTTAAGTAACGTCGTCTTGGAATCCTTAAGACATTTTGTATAATCGAATGAGTTTTTTAAAAAAAATTATTCTGATAATTCGTTGCTTTATGCATTGTTTTATAGGATTCTTGGCGGGGCGTTACATGATAGGAAAAGTACAAGTGGTGGTGCATTCTTTCTTAGAACAAGTTGGTGTCTTGTCTAATAAAAAAGCAGGATTCAGTATCATTATCTATTGCAAAAGAAGAATATATTGTGATAGCATCTTGTTGCACACAATATTTATGGATGAAGTAGAATTTGAAGGATATCAAAGTGGTATATAATGAACCTATTTCTATCTTTTTTGATGATACAAGTGCATATCAATATTTCAAATAATCTAGTAATGCACTCAAGGACAAAGCATATTTCAATTCAGTATCACTTTTTGAGAGAGAAGGTTGCAAAGAATAAGGTGAAGCTAGAGTATGTGCCTACAAAGGATCAAGTTGCAGATATCTTCACAAAGGCTCTTCCTAAGGATACTTTTGAGTATCTCTAGGATAAGTTAGAGGTTATTTCCCCTCCTTATTTAAACTAGATGAATAAAGATATGCATCAGTTCAGTGAATTTCAAGATTCATTCATTGTTTTGGACTAATATTGGTGGCTACCTGTCAAGGAGAGTAAGTAGTAGCATTGTTGGTTGTTGCAGAGTAAGTGTTGTCATTGTATGATCTATAGGTTTTTTCCTTTATCATCTATGTCAAAGGATGTGTGCAGTAGTTGTTGGTTGGTGAAGTATGTTGTGTACTCCTAAGGGGGAGTGTGTAGAGAAGGTGCAAAGAAAAAAAAAATCAATAGAAGAAAAGGCAGTTGCAAAGTGGATACATGTGTGATTGATGTCAAAGGGGATGTTTCCCTTTTCCATTGATGTCAAAGGGGGAGAGAGTTAACTGAACAACCTTATGGAGTAAGGGGGAGTCAAAGAAAATGTCGAATGGAGCAGTATGCACTAGTGTGTTGTATGTGTTGGTGCTTAGAGTTGTTGATTTTGTTGTTGGTGGTTTTTCACATCATATGTTTCCATCAATGAAGAAGTGGGAGATTGTTGGAAGTCTGTGCAATTTGTGTTGTCATTGATGTCAGCAGATCTATGTTGTTGCATTGATATCAACCTATGAAGATACTTTGATTTGTTGCATTATGTTGTAATTAGTAGTCTCACTGATGTCAACCTCTAGTTTTTCCTTGATTTGTTGTATTCCAAGTGGTTTGGTGGTGACAAGAAAATTTTGCAGATGGTGAGATGATGTTTTTGGTTCTTGGTTTCCAAATGCTTTTGAGAAAATTTAAATAAAAGAGGAAATAGTGTGGTAAAGAGTGTTTAGTGTAGCAGAGTAGTGTTCTAGTTTTTGCTCTGCATTTCTTCATGGTTGAAGATCCACTTATGTGGTTTAGATATGTTGATCACAAGTGTTTAGGGGTATTATATCTAGAGTTTCTTGTCCTAGATCGTTGTGCAAAGAAAGTTATGTTCATCAGTGTATGAATTGTGAAAAAAGTATTGTTTGGGAGAAATGGTTTTTCTCTACATTTCTTTGCGGTATGGTTTCTAGTCTTGTGGATCTAAGGGTGTTCTTACATTGATCATACATCTATCTCCAATTTTAGTTGTTCAAATTTTGGATTCATGTGTTACAGTATGTGGGAAATTAACTAGGTATCCAAGATGAATGTTTCCTTCAGGTGAAATTTGATACGAAGGAATTTTCTAGATTTTAGGGTGTTTGTGGAATATTCCAGATTATTTTTGAGTGTTGTGTGTCGTTCACAATTCATCTTTGTATTTTTTGAAGTGTTTACTCAAATTATTAATGGTGTTTAC
Source organism: Sequoia sempervirens (assembly GCA_007258455.2). Taxonomy (NCBI): domain Eukaryota; kingdom Viridiplantae; phylum Streptophyta; class Pinopsida; order Cupressales; family Cupressaceae; genus Sequoia; species Sequoia sempervirens. Next base: position 10,383 of record VDFB02005682.1, on the reverse strand, counting down.
ATAGGTTCAATCGACCTTGGGTATGTACACTAATTGCATAAATGCTTCAATGTTTGTGGCAATGTGGTGTGGAATATATGTATGGATTTAGGTCCAAGCTAAGTTTTGATGTGGTCCTCTTTCATTCCTCTCCACCACAGGAATTATTTTTGTCAAGAATGCACAAGACAACTAAGAATGGACAACCACTTTAAATATATACAATTCTTGGAAGTTCTTTAGATGGATAATTATTAAGTATTCCAAAAATTTATTCTGAAATAAGTTACACCCATGAGTTACTAAGTTCTTTGAATATCCAAGTATGCACTTTCAAACTAGAAAATGCTTCAAATGATACAAAGCCCATAATATGCTCATGATTGGCATTGTTGATATTTTGTACCCCTAGAATATAATGGTGTCAGTCGACACCAAATAGAGTGCACATTCAAATTATCTTTCAAAGCATGTAGATCCCAAGTTATTCACAATTGTTAGCCATCATATGCACTATCATCATATCAGGATTTTCCTTTAATGAAGCTTAAACAAAGGTCTTGATAAGGCTTTGCACTATTCATGATTTTTCGCATGTTGTTACTATTACCTTGCACTGTCCATTGGATTGTCTTATGGTCACACACATGTAACTATCCTTAACTTTGAACTCTTGTGGTTATCTTTCTCACTGGTTTTTATGGTAGTATTGGGATAGTTTCTATGACTAGACTATGCATTAAGAGACTGATGTATCTCTTACTTCTCAAATCTACAATCTTATTCTCCTCTTCAAAATTTAACCTTTGGGCACTATCAGCATATTTTTCTCACTAAAATTCTTATATTATCTAAGTTATTACTACACATGGTTTCCCTATGATGACTGCCATAGGATGATGAGCACGGATAAGGTTTCCATCTTTTGTCTTCATCTCATAGTTGACTGCCACTAAACTGTGTTTTTGGATTGTCTTCTTTTGGTCTTTTAGGCATGTACCTGTTGTTCTCCCTATATTCTCACTTCATTTATCTATACTATCCTCTCTTCTATTTACAAACAGATATCAGTAATAATAACACAAGTAAACATTCATAAAAGCAAGAATAGCTAGAGATAGACCAATAATAACTAGGAGAATCATTGCACTAGCTACCAATAGTGATATCTTTATTTTATGTTTTTTTGGATGAATTTCCATGGTATGTGGATGTTCTAAACTTGTGAGGCCTTCTCAATGCATTTCTTTGTCTTTTAAAACTTACCATGGATAGCATTAATTCATATAACCTTCTCTTGATAATCTTTAACTTTGTCTTAGGGGAAACTATCTTTTTCTTACATTTATGATGTCAATCAATAATAGCATTGTTCCTTTCTCACTGTAACAAACTTTACAAACTCTAATTTAACACTTTCCCTTAATTGCATCACTAACTTCTTTTATTTCCTCTCTTCATTGGCTTATTTAATTCTCCCTATTTTTTTTCATGAATATGCACCATTATCAAGTAATCAAGACACTTACCTTTGCTCATAGGTCCCTTCTTTTGCTATGTATCCCTCTTACTGTTTGATCTACCATCATGTATGAAACTCTTTTAGTAATTGATAAGTTAAAACTTATAGTGTTTGTACAAAAATCATTATTGGTCAATGTTTAGAAGCTCTTAAACTCTGCATATCTTAGCACAACTATCATGTTTCCTTTTGAAAATCTCAGTAACTCAAATGTGACCATTCAATATCTCTTACTTGGATTTTCACGATGTCTTCAACTACATTTATACATTTCCCACTATACATTATGCAAGTGTTGTAGAGTGGTATGAATAGATATCACTTGCTTTCTTTCCATTTGACTAACCTATAACAAGCCTATCATGGACTACCCCTTTCCATTGTACTATCTAAAGGCATTATTCATGTTATGAAATATAATACACGTCTACCTTTGATACCATGTCATTCATAGTGAACCCTACTCTCAAAATCCATCACACTTGGGAATATTTAGAGACTATCCTGGAACTATATCATATGATTATCAAAGGTAGAATGTTGCTCATTATCATGACTCATTCTTTAACATATTGTCACTATGCTTGACACTTGACACTTGACATAAAACCTATAGATCACTACCTCTCCATTTTTTTCTTCTTCACTTTCTATCTTTTATGTCATTAGACTGTGCAGGGATGATCTTTCCACTTCTCATAACTGTCACACAACATTCTTGATTCTTGAAAGATTCAACATGGAGTTCCATTACTTGTATAATTTCCTTGTTCTGGTCTTGTCTTATATTCACCATAGCCTTTATATCATGAATTTCTTCAAAGTTTGAAGATCACTGCCTAACAAGGGCTTCCTTGAAGGAGGTTGTTATCAAGATCTTATGAACATAAGATCCTTTTTATTTGATATCCAAATATACCTATAACTATCATATATGAGGTCACTTGCTATCATATTTGTTTCCTCTTCTAGTTATAGTTGATTTTCCATCTTACAAAGTCAACAACAATATATGATCTATCCTTGAATTATCCCTTTTTTCAACAAGTATTTTCTACCAATCATAACTACTACCCATTTTACACATCATATATGAACTGAATGATTTGATATTTACATCAAACAATAATGTTGTCCCTAAGATAATGGTTGTCTTGAATAAGTTTATTTCTCTTTTGAATATCATATCCTTGGTGAAACCTCTATCCCAAAGGTCTTGAATCCTACTGACATAACTCTCTAAGGGTATGGAGTTTCAGATAATAACAGATCTCTAGGAATTCTCTTATACTTTGCAACTTCCTTTATCAACTCATTGTATATCCTTCTTAACCTTTTGACTATAACTAATGTGAAAACTATAGGTTATAGGATTTGTATCTTATTACTCCCTAACCATCTAGCTTATGACAAATACTTTGTCATAATTTTTCTATATATTATCTGGTTGACAAGGACAAGGACTCTCACAAGAAAACAAGAAAATTCTCCTCTAAAGACTTCAACCATATCAAAAATCCCTAACATCTCAATGCATACCTACTGTGATATGGGGATAAATACATGGTTTTCAGTGTGGGTGTGGACTAAATAAACTCCTGAAATCCTCCATTCTCTCAACTACGTGCCATATCTCCTTCATTTTATGCAACGTGCCTCTTCATCTCTGACTGTTATGCTGCAATATGGGACAATATCTATCTGAAGCTTCTATAATGTGCACTATCTCTTTTGTTTGGTTCCCTTCACTCCTTCAACTCCACTATGCAGCTTGTTCAATACCATGAAACTAAAACCCTAAACAAACTCCATGCAATGTGGGCTACCATAAATGAAAATTTTATCCTTTCCTTTGGTACCTAGAAGAATTGGTCATTTTCTTATTTTCATTTTTACTTAAACTTTAATTACCAAGCCTTCACATGTTATTTTTTCTATTTTTCTCCTTTTGTCAATGTTGACTTAGAAAAAAATTAAAACAAAAAATTATTTTCCCCATAAAATTTTGTCTTTAAACTATTTCATGGTGATAAATTATCAACAAGATCACTAGCAACAGTTTTGTCCACCCAGAAAAAAAAGTAGCTTTTGACATATACCACCTTGTGACAGTGATATTGTCAGCTATCTTCTTCACAACCTAGGTAACAATTGGAATCAATCACCCTCATGCTATAGGTGATTTCCTTCTAATCCTCTTAATACAATGATTAGCTTCAATTACCTTTACCTACATAATAGGGTAACTACACAAGCAACCATTCTCGTATCATAACTAGGGTAGCCCTTGGAAACCTTTACCTTCATGAACTGGGTGAATGTTTGCTAATCCCTCACAATAGCTTGGGAATTGATCATTGGCATGGTTTAATGATTTCCTATTACTACTCAAATACCTTATAGGTTCACACCTTTGGACATCATACATAATAGGGTTCACAATACTAGTCAAGTGGACCTAGATAAGTATATCACAATCAACTAATTTAGGATCCTATACATAGAGTCATATAGATTTGGAGTTGGGTTTTTCAAACACATAAGAATCAAATTTAACCAACACAAGATTGTCTCTTTAATGAAAATGTACACATAATAAAATATCAAATATAAATTAGCCAAATCCATTCACTTCATTCAGCTTACTATTCAGAAGCACATTATATATTCAATACAAGTTATCTAGTTTTCTAAACACATTCATAATCATCGAATACTCATTTTAGCCTCAAACTGAAGCCTAATAAAGATTGAAAGTAAAAAGAGTTTACGAATAACCCCAACCATGGAGTTATCCCATAAAACCTCCCCCTACAGACTTGAGGTCATAGGGGCATCATTCACCCAAGGGCTACCTACATACCTACTTCCAAATGAGATTGAAGTCATAGACCTAGTTCTCCTCACAAGGTCTGTCTTAGGGAACATACACCTAGATTTCTTGCACCAAAAAATCCTCCTCTAATTAATAATAAAGGGTAATATTATTTTCCACTCAAGGGAGTTAATTGAACCTTAGAAAACTAATATTAATTTAGCCTTCCACACACACCAAGGTTTTATACACATTAGGATTATCCTACATAGGAGAATAAGATTTAGCTTTGAAATTTTTTCAATAATAATGTTATCCAAGATATATCTCTCTAGGTATGGAGATCCAAGAATACCTAGGTATGATGTTGCTCGGTAATCTTAATTCCATCCAAGAATAGGATATATGCCACTATAAAGTAGTATTCAAATATCATTATGATGCATCAATAATGCAAGAAGCCTTGACATAGTCCAAGTGAGGTCCCACCACAATATAGTTCTATAAATCAAGTATCATAATAATTTATGACATCCTCCTAGATGGAGAACAAAATACACAAACAATGCCACATAAAATCCTTTTAAACATCAAAATATATATTTCAATAAATATAAACTTATGTTAATCATAAATTAATGTTCAATTCATACTTGAGATAGATGAGCAACACAATATCCTTTATATAATTGTATGAAGATGTATAATCAATATTATTAATAATAATATTATTAACCTGTTTGATTTCATTTACCTTATAGTGCAATCCAATATTCCTATGTTAGTCTAGTTAATTGATCATATAATATTTGCACTCACCCCTATAATTTATTATGATCTTCATGGTCAAAAATAATATATTAAGTTAAATGTCATACTATATCATTTCAAATAGTTTTTTCTCCTAACTCAACCTCAACAACATCATCAAATTAAAAGGCAATTATCTCCTGGATGTTATAAAACTATACCACCATATAATACAACTTATAATACCCTTCATTTAAAATCACCTAATAGGTCCAGTATAAAGTTTCTCATAATTAAGGGGCCAACAAAAAATGTATAGTCATATAAATCCTTTACCACAATATCAATGAATTACTAATATTAATAAGTTACAATAGTAAATATATGTTCTATAAAGTGTGACTGTTGTACCACCAAATGAAGTGGTCATTACTCATAATAATATGCAACCCTAATCCATGCCTTTATTAATTATATTCATTTCATAGTTCATATTATAAGGTGATATTATAGCTAGAGGTTTGAACTAGAACTCTTTACCACCATGTATCCCTTAAATTACAAACATAAATGTATTCAAATAGTTAAACTCGCAAGTTTTAGTCTAAACTTAAAAGATCATATAGATATTTTAACTTTAAAGATAAATTTGATTCATAGATGAAATCTATAGGGCTTTAATTTCCTTGAACAACCTAATATATTCTTAAATCTATTTGAAAATTCTTCATTTAGATCTAATATTGGTTCTTTAAGATCCTTTTAAACTATCAAATGTTAATCTAAGTCATAAAAAGACGTAATGTACATGGAAAAGAGACAAGTTCACATAAATCCACCATCTAGAGTTTAATATGAATGGTATGTCCTTAACTTCAAATTTACCACAAATTATTGTATCCTAAAAAAGAACTCTAAATCTCAAAATTTATTGATGTTCTTAATACATATAATATAGAGAAATAAATTGAAAGAAACTTAATAGTAGCATCTTAAAGAACTCACTAGAGCTAGAAGTTGACTTTGTAACCAAGCAAGATCATAACTATTGTTAGGATGGTCCACATAGTTGTTGCCAAACCATGACAAAATATCTATCAAAACATCAATGTATACACTATATATCAGTGTTGGAGATCCCTATATGGTAAAACCGCATTCTTGTGAAGACAAGAAATTTCCAATGATGGATGCATAGGTAACAACTATTAGATTAAACCCTTTCCTTCTTCATTCTCCCAAACACATTTGCATCTTAATTAAACTACATACTTTTTCCAAAAGTGTTAATCATAACATTGTAGAAATATTTGTCAAGAGAAATCCCTACTTTCTTTCACCTTCATTTATTTTCTCTTGTTGTAGTTTTAGATTGAATACTTCTCATCTTATTTTGAGCACTCCTTATCATAAAAAATTTAATTGCTTTCTTTCACATCTTCATTCTTATTAGAACACCTAGCACATCTCTTCTCTCTTAATTTCCTTAGAAGGAAATTTCTCTTCCTCATCGTCTTTGTGATCTAGTCTCACATATTTTGCACTCTTCATTATTTTTGGATGATACATAACTATCCACTCCCCTACATCCTTTTTCTATATGTCACTTTCTTTTCTTTCCAAACTTGTATTGATTTGGGTAAGATAAAAAATATATTCTTCTTCCCACACTCATCACTTGATGCCACTCTCCATATGTTGAATAGATCTGATTTAACCATCAGTGAGAGTAGAAGGGAAGCTCTCATTTAGCATAGGCATGGAGGATGTTTTCCAAACAATGCGGAGTTTTGGCTCTTACTTACCAATTGCCTCTTTCTTCCTTCATATAATTCCACATCCCTTTCTCCTCCCATTTTCTCCCTTCTCTCTCTCACTCCATGATCTACATTCCTCTTCCTTTATCCCCCTCAACATAGAGCCCAATATGTAGATTTATGGAGGCACATGGGTCCTTTTTCTTTCCCTATGCAACATACTTGGTCCTTTCCCTATAATTTTGGATGAACAAAGAGGTGAAACATCATGGATTTTTTATTGTGCAAACACTACATAGAATACTCATGTCATTCCCATTTATTTTGAGTTATCTCCCTATCGTAAGAGGGATAAAAGGCTCCATAAATAGTGCTCTTATCCGTGTTGGATTGTTGTTGGAAAATTCCATAACCCCAACAAAATTTTCTTTATTTTTTATTTGTTTCATTGGCTATGAGAAATTGTCCATGTTGATAGGGATGTGACAATCTACCACATCTAACAAGTTGGATTGAGCTTATATTTTATCCATGTTGTTTGATCTTAAGGTTCAATTTTTTGGTGAACAATTAGGGAAAGTAGCAAGTCTTCAACTATAAGTATAGTTCCCAATTGCTTGCATCTTCCCATTTTTCTCATTATTCATGGCCCAATTAACAACTATCCACCCTCTTAAAGGTTGCAAGGTTGGTTAAGCCCTAATAAAGCCCTAGAAAGTCAAACTCGAGGTGATTAACCAAAACTATAAATCTCTTAGCCTTAAAAAAAAACTTTGTAGAGTTTCTTGTAGTGGATTCAATGGTTACTATTGTAGAATTATAAATTATTCTAGTAAATCCTAATCATCAAGATTCCATCATTAATTGCATTCATTTATCATTTATCACCTAATTAGTTAATAATCATTTAGTAACTTTTATTTATCACCTAATTAGGTAATAATAATTTAGTAACTTTTATTTATCACCTCATTAGTTAATAGTCATTTAATAATTTATATTTATCATTTATCACCTAATTAATTAATAATCATTTAATAATTTCTATTTATCTTATAATCTATTTAATTAAATATTATTTTTTATTTAATTAAATGCAAGTTAATTATCCATGTTAAAAATAATTTCCATTTTTGTATCTTCAGTCAACTCCATCATTACTAATATGATAATTTAGTCTTCATTAGGAAGTGTAAAATTTATATATCCACCACTTCAGTCAACTCTTTCTTCCATCAAGTTAACTCTTCTTCAATTTAGAAAACTCTTCACTCTTCATCAATTAACTAAGCCTGAAATTAGAAACTTCATATGCATATTTATCCATCATTTTAATTGGAAAATTCAATATTATCCTCTCATAAATTGAATTGGAAAATTTCTAATTTTAGTTTAATTGACTCCATTGATTTTCTCATTAACTCAAGTCCTAATCCTCATCCACATCCCCTAGGTCTATAAATTCAATTGGCACCTTCATCATTAGCATCCATCATACATCTAAGCAATCACATTTTGTCAAAATCATTCAATCATATATTAAGAAAATTTACTCTGTCAAACCCATTAGACATTGTCTTATTAGTGTTATGTTGTAGAGATCATGCATCCACATACATTCAAGGCAAAGAAACATCAACCATTTTTTAGGTTTATAGTGGATTTCATAGCTTAGAAGTAATTTTATTTTGGTTTGTTTGCATTCAAGTTATTTTAATTTCTAGCTTAGATTTTCAATACTTACGTTTTGGTGAACTTGATGTGAACAATAATCTTCTAACCTTTTTATTTGTGAGAGTATTTATTTTGTAGGTCACGAGAGTTTTGGCAAGAACATATGTTCCAAGGAATACATTTCATATTGTTATATGTGATTTCTAATATGTTTTTCTATTTTTAACATCATGTTTGATGTGTATTTGAAAGATTTTACCATTTATTGGTTTTGATTGATCTATTGATTTATAAGTTTAAAGATCAAACTATGGTTTAGAGGCTAAAATCCATAGTTTGCATATTAAAATGCTTGTTAAATAGGAAAATCCATCTTTTAAATAAAAATAATAATATTTTAATAGAAAAATTCACGTTTTAATAACTAAAAAAACGTGTTTAATTTTCCACGAACCATGTTAAATTTACAAAACTGTGAAATTTAAGTAAAACCATTACTTTCAAAGCCCAAACCACCCTCAAAATTTTCAAAAACCACCAATATTTTACCTCAAACCTCCCTAAAAAATTCAAAACCATGAATTTTGACCCAAAACCACCCTCAAATCTTCAAAACCTTTTTTTTTTGGCTCAAAACCATTATTTTTAGCATAAAACCACCATTTGCATGCTCAAAATCACTATTTATGAGGCAAAAATATGGTCTGCAAGTCTTAAACCACTATTTGGAATCTTAAACCATTGTTTATTATGTAAAACCATGGTCTGCATGCTCAAGACCATTGTATGGAACATAAAACCATTGTTTAGAGGGTAAATCCATGGTTATAGGCTTAAAACTAATAGAATTGTGAAACAAGCACAAAACCACGAGCCACAGGATCAAACAAAAAACAAGTACATCTTCTACGCAAGAGATCTGCAAACAAGAACTATTATATTCATCAACAAGGAAAAGTTACAAAAGAAGCTTTCAAGAAGATATGAAAGCCATGATATTTCCCGTGAATAATATCGGAGAGATATTTACAATAAGGGTTGAATGCTTATAAGAGCAAAGCCCTAAATGAGAAACGGATCAGATCACATGTGACAAGTGTCAACATCACATGAGATGTGACATAATGATCTAATATAAGCTCAACTAATAAAGCATTCCTAAGTTTAGCTAAAGTGTGTGAGAATAAATTAGACTAATAATCAATTAAAGATTAATTAATTATTAGCTAATGCAAGATAACTCTAACACCCCCCCTTTTAAGATGAACTTAGGGAGTAGCTAAAAACCCTAAAAATAATGCAAGATGGGTCCCAACAAACAAGGTCGAATGAGGTACCCATGTATAAACATAAGATCTCTATAATGTGGAGAAATAGAGAAAACCTCATGGGAAAAACTCCACTCCAAAAAAAGATGAAAGCCAAGTGAAGGACTGGAAAAGCCTCCAAATAAGACAAGGTTGTCCCAAAAGATAGGAACAAAGAGAACACCATTGAAGCATGAAGAAGCTATAAACATTGTCGAAGAATTACTGCTATAATGTTGAAAGAATAACTTCCACTGAAACATCTAATGATCAGGAACAAGAAGACAAGAATCTATATGAGTGCCCCCAATGACACTACTTGAATCAAATGAAAAAAAAGGTAAACACCTGGAACTCGAAGATACAAATGGCAAAGGTACCAAAATTCTGAAGAACTAATCATGACTAGAAAAATGGAAGGTTGACTCTAGAAATAGGAATGAAAAAGTGTCCATATAGTAAGTGCTCCATCTCACTGAAATGCATGGGTAACCAGCCGCTACATCCACCTAGTACATAGGAACAAATATTGTATACATAGCTCAATCCAACGCAAAACCAAGGAAGCAATAGCACCAA
>VDFB02005681.1:0-31564 GCA_007258455.2 Sequoia sempervirens | reverse complement strand
AAATATTAATATCTTCCTCAAAATAAGTCCGATTAACGAACCGTCTGAAGCTGGAGAATAAGTGATTGAATTTGCATACGGCCAGACCATACTGCTAAAAATAGCAGGGGTGCTCCGCTGAGTGACTTTACTTACTAAAAATAGCAAGTCAAGCAAATGATGTCTGAATGACCCCGAACGAAAGCCAAACTGGTAGATTCTGACAACCGAAGCCAAGCCAAACTCCAACAAGTCCCTCTATCCATCCTATCAACCTATGAGGGTCGCATAATAGGCTAATCTCAAGCACTGAGAGATGTCAACTGGAAGGGGACATTACAAAACTGTTGTCTGAAGTAACTCTAACCAAGAATGTGCCAAGAATGGCGAGCATATGGTCAAAGGATCCCTAGGTTGCAACTAATAAATTACAATGACTTAGCAAGATAAATAAATGGCTGGCAGTAGTACTAAACAGCCTTACAATGAAGGTAATATCCTGCAAGCACACTGAATTAATGAGATTATCAAGCTGCAACTAAATAGAATATCTTTCAAATATCAAATATGACTTTCAATGTTCAATCCCAGCCCAAAAGACACTTTTCTTAATTCTAATATATCAGACCAGCAATTGAAATAAGACAACCAGCAGCCCTAGGTGGCACTAAAATGCTCACAAATCACTCAATACTCAACCAAAACATATGAAACTGAATGCATTACTCTTCCTAGATGATGGCGCCCAAGACAAGACCTCAAAACCACCCAATTCCAACTTCCTTTATTTTTTGCACAAATTCCAATGAGGCCCAAATGGTACGGCCCTTCAAGGAGGGCGATTTGCTTAGATAAAATTCATCTCTTCATTAAAAAATCTGCAAACATACATAAAGGGTCGCCCCTATCCAAGTAACATAAATATGCAATACCCAGAATGATTTGATTTTTATTTCATGAGATATGAGTGAAAACTACAGTCAGCTATGACCAAACCAACAATCCAAAAACTGATGGAAATGCAAGAACACAACTACAATATGCAAGAAATCCCAACTACAATGCTAAACAAACCTATTACAATCTATCTCTCAACTAGTTGCTATCTTTCAAGCAAGAAGATGAGCCATTGCTAGGAGGTGTGCTTTCCTCGAAGCAAGTGCCTGAAGACAATCTAGCAGCATAACGGTATGGTAGACAAAAGATGAACAAATGAAGAGTTGAGGCCTGCATAAATAGACTTGAGGAGAATCTTCTAGAAGCTTCAAGAAGGGCGCCCAAATTTCAAAGTTGAATTCAACTTATTTCCCTCCAAAGGTGGCGTCCATTTCTCAAGGCAATTTTCACTTTATAAAAAATTAATCTCTTCTCTCAAGTAGGCATCCCACTTCTCCAACCCTTAATTTGGCCTTAAAAAATATAAATTATCTCATCATGAAGCATTTATCCATAAAGTCCCCTTTTTAAAACAACATGAAGTTATAATGCTAGGCCAAGGGGGTTATAATATTAAAATATAACATTATAACATGAAAATAACTTATCTCTCCAGAAAATGCATCCAAAGGCCAAAAATCAAATTACCAACTAAACTAGTTGAAGACGAGAGCCAACTGCACTTTAGCCAACAGGACCACTATCAGAAATAGAATTTACTAAAAATAGTAAATTCATGAAGTTACTCCGATCACCAAACAAACTATACCACTGCGAAGCTCTCTGAAAACCCAGAAAGAATCCACAATCCAATCTTCAAACTTCAAGCAACCACCTCCTCAAAAATAGGAAACCCTAATTTCACCCTCTGAGTAGCCTAAGGGTCTCCGGAATAGGCCAACGGTCAACTGAATCGATCACAATTGAGAAGGGGACATTACACCTGCTGGCTCCAACTCAAGATTTGAACTAAAAACTGTCTATTTTTGTGTTTTGTTTGTTTTTTGATGAATTTTGAGCAACAAGTATAGAGTGCACCAAGCATAAAAATGGAAATGAAACTGAAATACGAGAAATTTAAGAACAACTGCAATACTATTATTGATCTAGAAATTCATACAAAGCAATTGCATACAATCAACATACTCAGAAACCTCTAGAATAATTAAATAAAGAAGATTAGTGCACACCAGGCAAGATATGTTGAAACTGAGTAATAGCAATGCCTAGGTCCTATATCTGCTTTCTCCCACACAAAAACTGGAGAAAAGTTGTTGAGAGGTATAGGCGCCCACAATGGAATCAAGAAATGACCCAAAAGAAAAGAGTTTTAGCCTTCTCCTTCACACGCCCTTTCCAAATGAAGCATGCCTCCCAATGCAAGTACAGCCTCTGTAATATGTTGAAGATGAAGAGCACAAAAGATATACTAAGAGGGGGCGGGCGGGCGGGGGTGGAGTTGAATCGGTATATCAACCATCAATTATGTAGTTTAGTAGGCACCAACCTACAAAGAGCACCAACCCTTAATCGTGATTTAGTAGATACCAACCTACAAGGAGTTTCAACCCCTAATGCTGATTTAGTAGGCACCAACCTACAAGGAGTGCCAACCCCTAATATTCGTAGGCACCAACCTACTGGAAGCTCCAACTCCCACTTGCCAAGCACCAACTTAGCGTAAATAATAACTTGAATGAATTTTGTGTTTCACCTTCAATGTTGCTTCTTCAACGGATGATGGACTTTACAATCTTCTTGAAATTATCCTCCTTGAATGATATTAAAATATATCTTGTTCACAACTTTCCTTTTCACATAAAAATTTGCTTCATGATGATGCCATCTACTTCACCAAATCTGCATTATATTCCACTTGACTTTTTCTTGAATGATGTTCATATAAATCACCATACGATGAATTCACTTTATAGGTCTACCTTATATATTCTCCTCATGCAAATTTGCACAAACTTCCTCTTGGACTGTCTTCGAATTACCTTCACAAGTCACTTCTCAATCAGCATTCATCTCTTCATAAATCTGCTCAACATGTAAATATATCTCCACAAAACTCTACTTCAATCTGCATGTATTTCTCTTTGCTTCTGCATGAACTCTTCACAAAATTGGAACAAGTTCTTTCAAAAACTTTCTTATCATACTTCAGATGATATTTACTTTATGCAATTCCAATTCAGATTATTTCCTTTCTTTATTACAAGTAATGTTCAATAGACTCCTTAACACCCAACACTTAGTTGTTTTTGATATATATCTTTAATCCATACAGCAACACTGAAAATCTTCGATCTCCATCAAATTTGATATTCGATACATTCCATTATTCAACACAGAAAGTCTTCAATTAAATCCCATCACATACAGCACGTGGTTTTCGCTTTGATATGATCTTTATTCCACACACTCACAACACCTTGAAACTGAATTGAACTTTAAATATATTTATCTCTTTGTATCAAGAGATACAACCCTAACATGTCTCTTGAAATTTTCCCTTTACTAGCATGCCTCTCCAATTTTAATTTCCAGATCACGCCCTTTCATTAATTGCTTTTATTGACAAATCTGAAGCATAAATTATACTTTATCTGAATAAAACATTTTATCTCATGCACCTTACGATATGCTATTATTGTTTTTCAGATCGCTGCCATTCATCTTAAATAAAATCATGCCTTTCCTTTTAAATGAAGCGCTCCTTATCATTTTAATACGAATTGCTTCCTTACACAATAATCACTTTATAACAAATGGGATTATTTCCTTCACAAATCGTATACCTTATGAGGGAATATTTTTGTCTTATTCTTGTTTTGTCTTTTGTGAGTTTTGTCTTTTCCTAAAACTAATATGAATCGCACCTTTTTCTTAAGACAGATTTGTCTCTCTTTTTTTTGAGTTTTATTCTATGTTTTGTCTTATTTGTTTTTTGTCTTATTCACTTCCTTAAATCCTTTGCTGTTTTCATAGATGAATTTCGCTCTCTTCTATTTTTCTTAATTATAATTGTTGATTGTATTTGCTTCCTTCTTCAATACATATTATTTCATTCTTGGACAATCTCATATATATGTATATCTGATTTTGTCTTCTATGTCTTCACTCAAGCTTGCAAAAACTCTATCTTAATACTGCATTTTTAATGGTCTGCTTCTTAATCTGATTTTGCTCCTCATGACAACCACATAATGTAATTTGATGATGATGATATAGTGACCTTTGATCTAGAGAATATTTGATCTAAAGAATAATCAATCTGTTTTAACCAATCTGAACATGATGATCTGAGAGTCCACAATTGATTTCTTATGATGATAACCAGATTATGCTGAGTATTATCCTTTTCCATAACATCAATAACAATTTGTTCAGCAATCTTGTTCAATGCCTTTGACATCAATGACAACATTTCCAACAAAAGACTCTTTATTGAAAGCAAGAATATGATGAAGATGGCGTCCAAATGAGTAAAGCCCTCTTCTTTATTGTAAACTGAAAAAACTACTTAATAGAATAACTCAGATGTAGCACAGATGAACTCCTGTATGAAGCTCCCTCAATAGCAACCATTCAACTAATATTTCACAGTTGTTGGCATTTAAATTCGCACCTCTGGAATGCGTATTTGAAACGGATAGCTATGCACAGATAAACTGCTCTTCAAATTAGGAGGGGAAGCTCCCTCTTGCTGATGGTGTTTGAAAGAAAGTAAACTAAATCTAAGTTTCTTATCTTTTTTATCAGCTTAGAGCACAAGGTTTATTAAACACAAATGCCGCAATTGAGATTTTCTGATTTAAGAAGTTCAACTACGACTAACTTAAACTAAAGATGTTTCCAATTCCTCAAGTAAAACACAGAGCAAGAGAAACTAGAAATTAACAAGGTTGGATCTTTCACAAAATACTTCAATAAACTCTTTCTCAACGAACATCTACACACTTCAATGTAAGCTGAAATCAAGATCATAAAAGTAGAACACAAATAACGGAAATCTGAGATTTTCAACCAAGGCAAAGGAGGCTCATGATTTAATTACTCAAATTTCTGGAACAAGATTCACTTCCAACATGCCTAGAACAAGAAATTGCAGCTAAAGAAGCTTGCAATCTTGTTCTTACATAATAGAAACAACAATCACACTAACTCCTTGTTGGCTAAAGAGGCTCAACAATTTGCTATCACAACACAATTGAACAATATTTGAGTAACAAATAGAAGGCACAATAGGCTCAACGTTTTGTTCTCACTAGCATGGTTAAGAAAAACTAATGAGCAAAGGCTCTTATTTATAGATAAGTAGAGGAGTAGGGAACCCTAAAATCTCCTTGCTTTCAAAATCTAGGGCTTGCTCAGCAAGCAAGCTTTATTACTAAATCTAGAAAGAAGATAACATCTACCACCTAAGAAAGTAGAAAAAGCGGGAAACGCCAACTATTACATTTTATCTTCTTTCTCTTCTCAAAGAATGGATAAGAATTATTCCAAGAATAGAAAGAAAGCAGGAAAGAAGAAAGTTGCTTTAAAACTCAATCACATCCGCTAGGAAGTTAGAAATTGTGTCTCGGTTTGATGCATCTATGCCCTCAATAGCAAAACACCGTTTTTCTAGAATATCTTCAGCATTTGCAACTGACCTAAGGAAATCTTCAACCTCTTTGGCTGCTTTCTCGAACTTTGCTGACATCATGGCAAGGGTGACTTGGCAGAGTCTTATGTTTTTCTTTCATTCACTTCAATACAATCTTCTTGTTGTATTTGTCTTTGTGCATCTCCCATATTCTTTCACATTCACCCTTTGAGATAGTGACGCTTTCGAGCCATGGGGGAATGGAAAAGCACTTCTCGATCACATCAAGCTTCAAACTGCAAATCAATCTACCGTTGGTTGACTGAATCTCCCTGGTAGTCGGGTTGTAATGCTTGATGCAAGCGATTACGAATTCAAAACTCTGAACCGATATAGGAATAGATACTATTGCGAGGAGTCCATAGTGTCCCAGGTTCCTGATTGAGGTGTTGCCTGCACTCTCCAAGGCATGTAGATCGAACACCAGCTTGACATGATGCAAGTCTGTCTCAGCTGTTTTGATGTAGTCGTGATAAAGAGTTGATTCAAACTTGAAAACATTGGGAGTGTACTCTATTTCAGAAAACTTGAAGAATGACTGTAAACTTGCCTTGGTTCTGACAAGTTATGAGCAATTTCTATTTTTAGAACGCTGATTTTCTTGCTCCAACGAACAAAATTTTTGAAAATTATTTTGAGATATGGGTTTTGCTCAAAATTTCGATGCAAGACAACCCAGATCATTCGTTTTTGAAAATTTTGACTTTTAACTGAAAAAGCAGCAAACCCTAATTTCTTCAAATTTTCACAAAAAAGTTGGCACCTAGGTTTTGTTCAGAATATGATTAGAAACGGACCCAGTTGATTAGACTTGCAAAATCCTTATGGCTGATCGAAAAAGCAGCCAACCCTAAAATTTGAAACTTTCTTAAAAAAAAGTTGTGATATGGGTTTTCTTCAAAAGACTGATTGGAGAGGACCCAGATGACTGAAAACTGAATGCATTGAGGATTTCCTTGACATGCAAAATAAAAGCAGCTGCTACAACTTGATGAAGTTCTTAAAATTTTCTTCAGAAGAATGAAGTGAAAAGACCCAGATGATTGAAAATTTGAAAACCTTGGCCTTCTCTTTGAAAAATTTGATCTTCTAAAAGAAAAAGCTTAAAAAAACAAGGGTTTATGCTTGCTGATTTGAAAAAACCAGCAAATATGAATTCTTGAATCACGAAAATTCTTCAAACTTGCTGCTCCAACTTTCTCCTCTGAGTGCTACCTACAAAAATAATGAAAATTACATGAAAGAAAGGTGTTAAATAGACTTTAGGGCTTGAATTAGGGTTTGCTTTCTTTGCTTTTATTCCTGTCATGTCCCCCGAAATTGTGACACTAAGATATAAAGTATCAAGAAGTACATAAATAAATAAAACATATATAAGAGTAACGACGATAATAAATATAATCAAATTATAATTATCCAAAGATAATGGTATAATTACCGAATATAAAATAATAATTATTATTATTATTATCATAATAATAATTTAATCATTATTATCTAAAATCACAATTATCATAATTGAATATTGTAATCACAATATAAATATTATAGAATGACCATATTATAATAATGAAACTAACAAATATGTGAAAATTATAAATATCACTAATATGATTAACTACTCTAAAGAAATCTGAGATAATAAATTATAAATCATAAAATATAAACAAACAAATATAAATTATAATTTATAATATATGAATTAAGGAAAACCGATGGCAGCCTAAATTAAGAAAAGGCAATGATTTCCAAACATATCTCCTTTGGCTGAAATCGCAACCCTTAAAGCAAGACATCCCTTTTGGGAAGAGGTGCAAAGGGGTTTAAATATCCTTATATGTATCAATCGGGGCATAGGAACTTTTAGGTAGTTATTTATATATAAAATTCTATACCATATGAAACGTGGTTGGGGAAATAAACAATACCTGTTTGAATTGATCTACAGAGAAAACATCTATTCAGTAAGCGATAGCAATTTGGATATGTGCCCTCATCATATATTCATATTTGCATTGGGAGCGCTCTGTTGTTGCTATCAAAGAAGCATTTCGGGAACTTCAAACCTGCAACGCCAAACATGAAGACGGAATCCTCCAAGTTGCGTGCACAGACGTCCATTGAAATATCTCAAGGGCGTCCAATCTTATTCATTAATCACGGCTATTAGATGTTGTGAGAGTTCTGATTAATTATTGGGAGTAACTATTTTTAATAGTGATAGAAAGTATTGGGTCTCCCTTCCTGCCTCGCAAGGAATACATGCTTAATTCTTCCATCAACTGCCATTGGGAACGAGCTCATACCGATGCAAGGAATTAATGAATATCAAGATTGCTTGGAAAGCCATTGAGTGGAGTAGACGACATATAAACAAGAGAACAAAAACGTGGTTCTAGAAACTGACGGAATGCAAGAGAGGACGAATCACATTATCCAAGTAAGGAGCGTCTGTTTTAGTGCTTGGTAAATAGAATTTACCTCAAAGTCAATTAAGGACATTTATATGAGAATAAAGTAAAATAAAGTAACTAATACATATACTTAATATATGTGAATAGTAGATAAATTTGATTATATATATACATATATATATATGAATAATGATATAAGGAAGAAGGTGCATGCTCTGTTTATATATTTATATTGAAATAGAATACATATTTATGCGTTCATATGGAACTAAAGGTATTTATATATTGAGTCAGTTAGAAATGATGATATATACTTATTTAGACAATATATAAAAATGGTTGTACAAATAATGATGCTTGCAATATTTATTGAGTCTTATGAGTAATAATTCACTCTGGGGATAAATGGTACAATAGAATACCATCTAGGGGATCTTGATAAACATTTAATATCTACCCTAATGTACTTATGAAATGTAATATAGAAGAATCATTCATAGGAGTGATAAGAAGGAAATGAATATTCCTTTGACAAGAATGAAATATCTATATCATCTTTGACCTTATTAGACATTATCAATGAAATTTATGGATCTCTAACGCTCTAATGTCTCTTTGAGGAACACGTTGAATGCAAGATTCAGATTTGAGTGCTTTTGATAGAAAGGGGACATTACAATTTCCAAAACCCTAAAATCTTAGCTTCATTGAACTTGGACGCCATCCTCTTCACTTGCAATTTTGAAAACTTTTGAAAATCTTGAAAAAAATTCTAAGGCATGAGAAGATGGGCGCCCACTTCAAGCAATGTTAGCCAATTTTTGATATTTTCAACTTTTCTGTCATTTTGACCCCCTACTTCGCCTTTGATTTCTCATTTGCAAATTGATCCGGCAGGCGAGCTGAAGGTTTCACGGCGGAGCCTAACTGATTCTGAGAAGGATGTTTTGGAGGAGTCTGACTAAAAACTTCATCTCAGCCTTCGAATTCATGGGAGCCTTTTCCTTCCAGGGGCTCTGAACTTTCACAGTGAGCCATTTTTTTGATCTTCACATTTCTTCATTGACACCTCAACTACAGATGATCTCATTGAATCTGGAGACCCAAGTGTCAAATTGACTGATGGTTATGCTCATCGCAAAGCTAACAAAGAATTAGGGGGGGTCTTCTGGAAGAGATTTTGTCAAAAAGTGAATTTCAGGCCCTCAAAAGTTTGGGCGCCCATCTTGGCTGGGGGTGCCCACTTTTACCAGAGTTAGATTTTTTTTACTTTTTCCTTGTTTGCTTCTGAATCTTCGTTCTTAGCCTTTGTCAAACTCCCTACTTTCAGCTCCTCATATCTGGTGACTGCGAACTCCGATTGACGTGCTGAGTATCTCGTTGGAAAGCCAGATCAACTGCGAAGAGATCACGTTAGACACTTTTGTGAATTCATTCGTTTGAGCCCCTGAAAACTTGGGCGCCCTTCTTCACCTGGGGCGCCCAAACTCACCAGACTTAGCCATTTTTAAGTGTTTTTCAACTTCAAGTTTGAAATCTTCATTTTGTACCTTTGACTTTGACCTGAATCTACTGGAGTTTGGGGAGTCGGATGTGCTGACGAGGAAAGGCGTCACGAAGCTGGCTGGATACTGAAAAGATCAAGCATATTCTTGAACCCTAATTGCTAGGTTAGGTACCTCAAAAATTTGGGCGCCCTTCTTCACCAAGGGCGCCCACTTTATCTAAACTTAGTCAAATTTTAATAATTTTCATTTCCTCTTGTTCTGACATCAGTTTGGATACCCCCATTCAACACTAAATTCCGGATGACTGGACGATCCGTTGACTACGCCGTCAGACTTGCTACGGAGCTGGCAGAGAACTAAACAACTTTGATTTGGAGGCACAAACCCTAATTTCAACATTTGATGCCCTAAAAAGATGGGCGCCCTTCTTTGCCAGGGGCGCCCAAACTTGCCAGTGTTAGAAAATTTTCATCATTTTTCAACTTCTTTCTCCAATCTTCATGTTAGCCCATGAATTCGCCTTCTGTCGAATGCTTTGAATGTTGAATTTGACACTTGGCAGCCGAATACCTCCATTGATGACTTCAGAGCTCCAGATATGCTTTTGAAAAAGCAGAATAGACCCACCAGGGCAAAACTAATTATTTTGAGATTCTGATTGCACCAGCCTGATATGGATGTGTTTTGAGCCAATCAAAATCAGTTTGGACCCTATCGGACCAACTTTCTATTTTTAGAAAGTTTTTCCAGTATCCATTTCCAAAGAAACCTAAAAAACATTACTAATTTTAGAAAATTTCTAAAAATAGCAGTTTTCCTAAAATTTAGGGATGAAAAACTGAGATCTAGGTTTTGTTGATTAAGCTGCTCTTAGCAGACCCAGATCATTCGTTTTTTAATATTTTGCGTTTTAACCCCTCATGCAAGACATGCACACCCAAATTTTGACCTTTTTGATTGATTTAACGAAACTTTTACTTATTTCTTCAAAATGTCTAAGTGTAACAAAAATTTTAATTTTGGGGTACAACAACAGTCTCACAATCACAGATCAATAAAGAATTATCGCTCTCCAATGAAGAATTTCCCGAAACTCTTGTCCTCAGACAAAAACCACAAAGAAGATATTAAGATGCAATGTCAAATGATCAAAAGGTGAGGTCGACTTACATTCCTTTTGCCTTATATCTTCAAAAAGCATGACTTTCAAGAAAAGTATGGCTTTTGTCATTTAAATACATTTGAACCCTTTCTCAATAGTCTCCAATAGTCTATTAAATGGCTTGGGCGTACCTTTTCCCTAAAGTGATTTAATAATCACTTTATAAAATATTTAAGTGGCCTTTTATTCTTATAAAGTCAATTTGACTTTATAATAAACCAATAAGTTAAATAATTAACTTAACCACATAAATATTTATAACTCCCTCCAAACTCAGTATATCTCTATGCCGTCAAAAGCTGGTAAACACTGAACTACAAACGCCTGTACTGAATCCAATACTAAAGTGAAGGAGTGGGAATGACAATACCCACCAAAACGGCCACTAACCCCCTAACCAGATCCTATCAACCTACAAGGGTCCAAGAAATAGGCTAACTCAACCCCTCCTGAAACTGACTAGAGTGGGGACATTACAAAAATCAACATATAGAGTTTTCTGAGAGCAATGAGGGGAATCACTCTCCTAAAATGGACATAATGTAGTTGTCCTCTCCATTCAAAATCTCCCCTAACTATCAAATAGTTCAATGCAAGCAAGGCAGCCAAGTCCATCAAATCTCTCATTTACATGGTGGGCCTGGTAAAAATCTGGATGGTGTGGTTTCTCCCAAGTTTATAAATGCTGAAGATAATGAAGTTTTTTAACCCAACTAGCCTGGTTTAATAAATAGTTTTTATAGCACGTATAGCATACAGAATATAGAAATTTGTTTGTTATAGCAAGTAGATTGTTTTACAGTATAATGTATTTGTATCCTCGGATTTTCAAGCAATGTTGCCTATACTGTAAATGTACCCCTGATAAGAGGGTTTGAACAATCTGAACATATTTTTATGATACTATATATATAAAGGGTGAGTACCCCAACTCCCTCAATTCATGGAAAAAAATACAAAGGATTGGTGTAACAGGTAGGTATGAGAATCCCCTTTTCAGTGCAATCTTAATAACAAAAATGAATAGGTGTAATAAGTAGCTAGGAGACGTGGTGGTTGACACAAGACCCTTCACGATCTTGGTGCTAATTTCCTTCTTTCCTCATCTTTAAGTTTATTAATGACCGCAATGAACAAGACAAACCACAGATCCTAGAAATGGTTATCAATAAAAGTTCCTATCTGGCATTTGTTTATGATTTATGCAGTTGCATCCTTGAAGCATAATTTTCTCTTGCATCCTTGAAGTGTAATTTTTTTAAAGCAAAATAACAGATTTGTTGTTTTACAAGATTACAAGATTGTGCAAAATTACAAATGAAGCAAATTTCTAAAAAATATGTGATTAGTTGGTTTTTGCCAAGTTGGTATAGTTGTTTACTTCTATCAAAAATTTGAGTGTAAAAGAAAGAAACTAAAAATGGTTAAATAATCTAATTGAAGTTTGTAATGTGTCTTCACGTTTACACTGTCTGTATTGCTTGAGAAAAAAATTTCTGTCATGTACCTAAATTGGAGGTATGGTGATTTAATAAATTATTTAATTAAGTTGTCCAAACTATTGATATTTCATATGGATAGCTTAATTGATGATTTAGTTAAATCAAAAGGTGTTATTAAATTAATTATTTATTAAGTTATTCCAAAAAATAAAATATCAAAAGGGATGACTTATTATTTAATTAATTTAATAATAAAAAGTGACTTAAATGACTTATAATAAAATAATAAAGTCACTTAAAGAATAAATCTGGAATCCTGTAGAAGTCTCTTGCTGATGAGGTTGAAAAAGTATAAAAAGAGGCTTTGGCTATGCATTTGGACATCAAGAGTTGCAAACACTTTTTTATTACACTGCTGAAGCTAAATGCTTAGCTTGTTGATTTTCAGTCTTCGTTTGTGAAAGACTAAACCTAGCTGGTTAATTTCCAATTTCAATTGTGCAACACCAACCTTAGTTGGAATTGTGGAGGAGTTACTTCAGACTTTTCAAGTGGGCAAAATTAGTGGCCTTTGGCCAATTTTGAAAGTCAATTGGAGCACATCATACTCAGATTTTTTAAGATATTCTCAGCTTGGTGTAAAATCTATTTTGAAGGAGTTGAAATGAAATGAAATGAAATGAAATGAAATGAAATGAAATATTTTAATAACGCCCACGAGGCCACAGCAGCCTATGGGACCCAGGAACAGCACAAGACCACCACCGAAAAGAGAAGACCCTAAATAGCCTGAGATCTTCGCTCGAGGTCAGCTCTACGACAGTGAATTTTGATGATGTAATTTGCTGATTTGACCAACCTTTCCTCCTCAAACAAGGTATTTAAGTTGTCCACTTGTAAGGTGTCCCCATAAGTGACCTGAATATCTTTGTATGCTGAGCACTCCATAACAAAGTGCCACTCTATCTCCACTAATCCCATGTCGCAAAAACGACATATTCTTTCTTCCCACTCTTCTTTAGGAACCATCCATCTGCCCGTCTCACATCTAAGACGATGTGAGCTAGTTCGGAGTTGAGCTATCAACATCTTTGCTCTCCATTTAATATTTGCTCCTATATATGCCTTTTCATCATGGTCCCCCTTGGGATTGAATTCTTTGATATAATAGTCTTTTTTTCGCCCTGATTGTTTTGTCCATAAAGCTTTTTTGAATTTTTGTTTCACATATTTTTTTATTTCTTCATTTGTACTTGGACAATCTTGCATACTATCATGTCCCTTCGGTTGACATCTCAGAGTCGATGATTAGCCTATTATGCACCTCGTAGGGTCGATAGGATGGATAGAGGGTCTTGATGGAGCTTGGCTTCGATTGTCGAATTTTATCGCTGGCTTTCGCCGCTCATTCTGACACCATTTGTCCGAGTTGCTATTTTAGCATTTGGCACTCACCGAGCACCCCGCTATTTTTAGCAGTATGGTCTGGTCATGTGAGGAATCACTCCCTTGTTCGCCAGCTTCAGACGGTTCGAGAATCGGATACTTTTTGAGGGAGATATTAATATTTAATTGATTTAATTAAATATTAATTATTTGGAGCTATATTATAAAGTTATAATATTTTAATATTATAACTTAAGTGTTTTGACTTAAGGGGGCGACCATCATTGAAGGGGGGCGTTTTTAATTATATTTTATAATTAAAAATGTGACTTTAAACTATTGAAAAATTAAAAGAAGTTCGAATTTATTTTAATGAAACCTAATTGTGAAAAATCGAGCTTTTGAAGAATATAAGGGATTTTCATTGAAAATCGAGCCAATCATTATTGAAGTCGACTTTTGCTGAGATTATTCTTCTAAGAACAGAGCCAAGGGTTCCAGTTTTCAACTTGCATTGGAGAACGTGCAATCTTCAGTGTGTGTGATTCAGAGGCTGTGAGATACCAGCTGATTTATTGCCTGACAGAGAGATAACTTCATTCAGAGGTTGTCACAGAGCTTCACAATTAATTTATCTTCAGGGTTTTTGGCCGGGAATATATTCAGAAAGGGTCTATTACCTTGGGCACTTATTTCACAAATTCCATACCAAGCTGATTGAGCCATACTTTTAATTTATTGCTGCTGACACAAGCCGTACCATCCTACAGCAGAGCCGTACCAGCAGTAAGGGCCGTACTCTTTGTCTTGAGAAAAGCGCTTAGCTTTTTGGTCTCCAGTCTTCACTAACAGGGGCGCCTATGCACCTGGCATTATTTTGGATCGTCTGACAGAGGGAGAAAGGGTTATTGATTGCAGCCGTACCAGATCAAGGACATTCTCATCTTGCTGCAAATCAGGTTTTTGAAACAATATTTTTATATTATCTTGTATGCATGCCACAGATCTTCTATTGTAATCATCTGAAATGAATAATAAGATCATAGATTAGCCATTTCAAGGGTTTACTGCTTCAATATTCGTTTATTTGAATTTATATGAATTTCTTGCAAAATCGCACTATACCATCTCTGCACAAAAAACATCAAAAAAAAACTAAAATACACACAAAACAATCAAAAACAGTCAGATTCAGAAGTTAGCGGAAACAGGGGTTTCTACACATACCACACCCCACTTTTCCATCCATTTTTTGTTTTGTTTCATCCATGTATTCCTTCTTCTATCCAACTTTTCTTTTACGATTAGCTTAGGCCACCGATGGTCATCCATGTTTTGAACCTTTTGAAGGTAACATAGTAACCGAATCATCGCGAAAGCCTCCAAGGGAAAGGTGCCTGACTCCGCTAGTAAAATCTCATAAGGTATCGTGGTTTTGAGTTTAAGGCTGCTAACAATTAGATGCTTTTGAATTCTTTCCACTTGCCTCCATTTCTGATCTGACATGCTGCTGCCCCAAATTTCGCACCCATATAGAACCACCGGGGTCACAAGTAAGCCAAACAACGTTCTCTTGGTTTTCCAATCCCATAGCTCAGCATTTCTACATCTGTTTTGTAGAGAGTAGAGCGCTTTCCAGCCTCCTTGGATCCTTTTTGCTCTACAAGTTTCCCAACTGAGCTTATAGTGAAAATCTAGCCCAAGGTATTTGTATTCATCTACAATTTCCAGCGGATTGCCTTCAAAGATAAAGCTAATTTGTTGTTTTTTCCTTCTCAGAGAGAAGATCATAATTTTAGTTTTACTAGTATTCACTTGCATCCCAACTTCCTGACAAAAGGATTCAAGAGCTTTCAAATGTTTTCTTAACTCATGTGCTGTTTTAGCAATCAAAATGAGATCATCGGCATACAAGAGCAATTTTATTACATAATTGGCCAACTGAATACCTTCCCCACCAACTTTGTCTATCCACTCTTCCAACTTGTCAATGTAAAGCCCGAATAGCGTTGGGGAAAGCGGGCAGCCTTGCTTGACTCCAATGTCACTGCCAAAGCACTCCGACATACCTTCATTAGTTCTGATTTTAGCTCTGACCTGCTCATACAGCCTATGAACAGCCGCCCTAAGAGCCCTTGGGACTCCCAGTTCCTCCATTCTATTCCACAACTTGCCCCGTGGCACTGTGTCAAAGGCTTTTTTGAAGTCAACAAAGCAGCAAAAGGCCTCCTCCCCTTGAACGTTCCAAATTTTTTCAATCAAAAATCTAAGTGTAATACCATGATCGATAGTGGAATGTTTTGGTCTAAAACCAGCCTGCCCTTCAGCTCTTTTGCCCTCTTTCTCAGCCCAACTACTAATTCTACGCTCAATCATGCTTCCAAAAAGTTTTCCAAGAAGCGGATTAATCATAATAGTGCAGTAATTTGATGGGTTATTAGTGTCTCCACTTTTGTATAAGGGAACCACAACACTAGTAGTCCACCCTTCCGGAAAGCCCTCTTGAATAACCCTATTGAAAAAGCCCTTGATGCAAGGCGCAAGGACCTCAATGCCCCATTTTAAGAATTCAGCTTGCAGCCCATCAATATCCTGTGCTTTTCCCCCAGCCAACCTTTTTATCCCTTGATTGATGTCTTCTATGGTGAATAGTTCAGTGGCAGCCCTGATAGTTGGGGGTCTATGTTTATCTTGTTCCCGCTCATACAGTAACTTTGCATATTCCAACCATTGAGAGCTTGTGATATTGTTTTCTGTTTGTTTTCTTTTTTGTTGTAGCTCCTTCCAGAATTTCTTGGGGTTGTTCTTTCCAAGGGCAATCAACTCCAGCCTTCTAGTGCTAACATATTTTTCTTTTTTGTTCTGTATCATCTTTTCGTATTCTTTCTTGTTTTCTGTGGTCCTTCCACCCTGGTACGAATTTTCTTTTTGTTAACTTGCACTCTTCATCAAACCATGGGTTTGCTGGGAAAGTAGAAGTAATTGCCTTCTTAGGCCTAGCCCTCTTACACTCATCCAAAGCCTTGTGAACAATAGGGATCAACATGTCCTTGTTTATAGTGTGATGCCCCATGGTAGCTAATTTTCTTTCATACTCGATGAAAATCCTTTTGAGGGCATTCT
Organism: Sequoia sempervirens; assembly: GCA_007258455.2. Taxonomy (NCBI): domain Eukaryota; kingdom Viridiplantae; phylum Streptophyta; class Pinopsida; order Cupressales; family Cupressaceae; genus Sequoia; species Sequoia sempervirens. The sequence continues at coordinate 14,960 of VDFB02005681.1, read as the reverse complement.
TGAAGACTTCCCGATTGTCATGGTTCATGATGATTCTACCTTGCGGATGCACTTTCTTTTTGCTGATAGGAATCTGCCCCCTTTGATGCATGCTAGTGTGGGCGTCAAGATTTACATATATTGGATTATGATCTGATTTCAGCTCTAAAGGACATTTTCCAATCACTAGTTCCTTTATCTTTGACGTGTAAACATGCGAGCAAATGACATAATCAACCACACTTTGTCCATTGTATGTTTTGCAGGTGATGTTGCCTGAGTTCGGCCATGCCTTCAAACCATTGCAAATGACCAAGTTGAATAAACTACATAGCCCCAACAACTCAGCCCCGTAGTGCGTGACATTGTGCTTACTATCTTGCGAATTCCTTTCCCACAGGTGCTGTCCCTCTTCCTCCAACCATAGTGGATCAGCTTTCTCCTTGTCCTTGCTTGCCAAGCTGAGAGCTTGTATGTTTGCAGTCCTTGCATTAAAATTCCCTATTAGAATAACCTCTCCCATGCCATTATAGATTGAAATGTCTTTTTTTAGAGCAGCAAAAGGATCCTCACGGTCTAGGTTCCTTTTCTTGTAAGATTTGGAGCCTTTTGGGGCAAAATAGCAGGCAGCCACTCTTATGACAGTTTGATTTTCTGTTATTTTAAACCATATATATTGTTTGTTTGGGTCTTCTTTCTCGACTTGAATGCTATTGCACCATATTTCTTTGATTAGGACTGCAACTCCACCATGCCCTTTGCCACTATCTGTTCTCTCGTTCCAAATGGAGGCTTTTTTATATCCTTCAAAGTCTGGAATTTTACAGCCATCATGCTCATGAGTCTCCGTAAGGATGATGATGTCTTTTCCTTCTGCAATGGGCCCTAAACCAGGTCCTCTTCTCCACGGGTAACCTCTACAATTCCAACTTACTATTGACACCTGATCCTGGGGGGCCCCGAGTTCCTACTTTTGGTGAGTAATTTGTCACTAACTTGAGCTTTCCCATCTTGTAACCAAGCCCATTTTCCTTCGTTCCTTGCTGCCTTTACTTTTTCCCACTCCTTACGCCTTTCTTGTTGTTGGACTATTGTTAAGTCCTCGTCAAGGTATATTTGTGTACCTTTAAGAAACTTCTTGTTCCTTAGCAGCTTGTTCTTATCTTCAATGTTCGCCAAAGTGACCCTTACGTGCCTACTCTTTCCATCTTTCACCCATTTTCCAATTCTGTTTGCTTGTTGAATGACACCTGTCCATTGTAACTCGTCCCTAAAAAAATCTTTTGCTAGCTCCTTTGTTGTTTCATTCTCCCCATAGTCCTTTAGCCCTTTAACAATGACATTCACAGCCCTGACATTTCTGTCATTCTCTTCTCTTATCTGCCTTCGAACTTGCTTTTCTATGAGGTCCCTGTGTGTGTCTGAGGGACCTCCCACTACGTGAGCCCAGCTTTTGGCCTCCTCTAATTGATCCCTCAGCTGGTTTTCTTTTATCTTTACGCTGTCCAGAACTGATTGTATCTCTTTTATCTACGAGTTGCTGCTTTCCACTACCTCTCTTGATATGCTTTTGTCTATTGTGCCACTTTGTGCTAAAACTTGTCTTATCGAAATCAATTCTTGCTCTCCATTTGACATGGAAGTTTACTTATTTCGTCTTTGAGAAATTTGTTCTCCCTTGATAATTGCCAATTGGTATCCATGATCTCTTTCATTTTAGCATCTTCAAAGAGCCCCCTTGCCTCTAATGATTGGAGCCTCTTGTTCATGGCCATTAGCTCATTGACGTACAACTCAGAGGACCACATTAGAGGTGTTGTGGTGGGACTATAAGAATCAAAAGGTTTACCCTCACCCCCTTCTCCCTTGTCTGCTGAAATTGAGACAAGATGGGATGTAGGGTTCGTTTTTTCGTTACCTTCGAATTCCGTTTTTTGAACTTGCTGGATTTCAATAGGGTTTGATAAGCATTTGTGTTCCAGCCTTGGTAGAATTATAGCAAATTTTCCTCTCTTTGCAAACTTTACCTTTCGAGTTTGCCTACGCTTTAAAATACCTTTGTACTGTTTTGCATTTACAAACACACAGTCCTTCCCTGCGTTTGACCTATCCTGTGGATAGCCCATCACATAAGCACCCCAAGTGTTAAACAGAGCTGCTGCTGCGGGCTCCACTGGAAGATGTGTTGGGGGATTAAAAGGGATTAGAGTGGTCCCTTGGGGCTGTGCACCACCGTTTTGGATTTCAAAAGTTTCAATACCTACCGTATTGCCTTCCACTGCCTCATTTACTATTAGCTGCTTTGGTATGTTATTAGACTCCGTTGGTAAAGTAACCTTGTTTGATTCTCCCAATATGTCGGTCTGTTTTGTTATGCTAATAGTCTCAGTTGACCCTGAACCCACACTCGAGACCCCAGAGTTTGCCATTCCTTTCCCACTTTCAGATTGTTCAGTCATTAGAGATCTTTATAGTTTGATGCGTGTTTTGGGAAAAGGCAGCCGTTTTGGTTTAAAAATGTCTTGCGCTTGATACAACAAATACTTTTATTTGATGCCAGAGGAGAAAAGCAGGCAAAGAAACTGAAAAAGACAAGATGTGGGGCACACCTGTTCCCCTGTTGCGTTGATTTTCGAAGAAGCTCTGTCTCCTGCGTGGAAAGAAAACTCTGGGCCCACACGGTCACGTCCTTCCGGTTGATTGAATAAAGAGCTCCCTTGATAGAGTTGGGGTGGTCGAAGCAGGCAAAAGATCAGGACCTGGTCCAACTGATCATCTGCTATGGCATTTGTCTTACACGGCAAGAGTGATAATAAATCTTTCCATCTGCAGATTATAGAGGGACGATTTTGGCATATTGAGGTGCTTCCCATTCAATAAAGAAATTTGAATGTATTCACTTCAGCTTACTGCATATACCTCAGGAGCGACCATCAGCATAATATAAGGGTTCGATTTGCATCCAAGAGCCTTCTAAAAAATTCGGTTTTGCTTCTAGAAGGGTTGCTTGGCATCAAGGATTGCATCAGAATCATTGTTGAATGGAAAGGACGTCTTATCTTGAGGGTTTCGAATTCATTGCTCATGGCTACAACTACAGAAACATGGCGATTTTCCCAGGTTCTCCATCTCTTCATGTCATGCATTGATAATATATTGTGTTAGGGAGTTGTGCTATAGGAAAGTAATTGCATTTTCTGATTTTAGCATCTATTGTAATTGCTGTTTGATAACAGCCATATGCTTTGTAAACTCAGTCATATCATAGTCAAGAAGAAAGAGGAAATTCTGAGTTATCATCTTATGTATGCACAACATTGCACTTCATGCATAATACCAAATTGAAGAGTTTGGTCTGGCTGCAATCTATTTGACAAAATATCTCTCAAATGTACTTGCATTACACGGAACTAGTTTTCATGCCAAGTGTTTGTTAAAATTTCCCTTGGCTGTAGGTTTACATTTTACATCAGCATTTCATGTTTATGCATATGAAAAAGTACAAAAACATATTGCACATCATCTTTAGGGCATTGGTAAATGCTTAGAATCATTTGGAAAGCAATTATATTACATTTGCATTCATCAAAAGCATTTCAAATACAGTCTGGAATCAATTACCAGCAAGTTCAAGGTTGCAAGCAAAGTGTTTGTCAAAATTCCAAAGGCGGAAAATTAGAGCTTTTGGGTCAGTTTTGGCAAGGCACTTTACAATCTAATTGAAGTTTGTATTGCTTGAGAAAAACTTTTCTCATATATTTTTTTCATTGAATTGAAAAATCCTTTGCAGAGGGATGAATTATCTTCATCAACATAAACCAACACCAATTATACACCGGGATTTGACACCAAGGTATTGGCAAAATTGTTTTAGTTTTATTTTAAGTGATTTTACACCAGACTCAAATGTAACAATTTATAGAGTTAGTAACTACTTTTAGAGTTTTTGTTTAAATTAATTCTTTTTTTCTTTTGTTTTTTTAAATAGGAATATTTTGCAGGATGAAGAAGGTCATTTGAAACTTACTGATTTTGGGCTGAGCAGGATAGTTCAAGATAAGAATCTTGCAGAGCCTGTTAAAATGACTGGCGGGACAGGCTCATGTAGGAGTTTCTCTAATCATAATCTTAGGCTACATAAATTTACTATCTCATCTTAAACTTGGTGTATGGTAAGTCTTATATTTATGCTCTACATCTTGAATTTTATGAACTGAATATAGTTCATTGGTTAATCTGGCAGATCGATACATGGCTCCTGAGATTTATCGTGCAGAAAGTTATGACAAGAGTATAGATGTCTTCTCTTTCGCCTTCATAGTGCAAGAGGTATGTTTGATTCGAGACTGTCGGCCATATGGCTGCAACATCTAAATACCATATATGTAATATTAATAATTATGGTTTTCATCTGTAAAAGAAAAGCATCAACCCAATGATCTCCATCTTTCAGTAAATCACTCTGATTGGCATCAACTTAAATGAAGTTACACCAATAGGAATAGTCATCAAGCGGTAATTCCATGCAAGAGCTGAACTGCCTCAGTGAACCTCCTTTTCTCCATGTAGATCTCATCGAAACCCCTAGGCCCTCTGTCTCAGATTCGTCTTCAATGTAGAAAAGGAAAATGTGGTATTTAAACAATAATATCCAACAGGAAACATCTTTGACCTTTGTATATCAATCAATAATTTCTTTACATTCTTCAATTTCATTTAATCAATCGTCTACAAAAGCACAAGAAAAAATACAAGACTAGCAATTATAGAGGCTCTAGAGTTCATCTTAGTGAGTACATTTACACCTTAAGATATTTCGTTAGATTTAGACTGGGAACATATCCACAATATTGAAACCTAGGTCTTGTTGTAGTAGGCACCCATTACCGCTAAACTCAATGTTATTGGATTACTTCCTTGTTCATTTTCATTGTCACATTTCTTTATATGAATTGGTATTGATTTCCCTCCACTACCTTGTTTTCACAAACATGTTATCATGGAGATCCTTGTTGTGAATGATAAGATTTGACCTTTTGTTATTACAGTAGTTTGACGGTTGACCTATTTCTGCCTCTATTTCTTCCCATTTATATCAGTTTTGAACAGGTTATTTAGAAAGGGCTAACAACATCCCTGCTTAGATAGAAAATTGCAACCAAAACCTCTTGGTTTGAGTGACAGCCACCTGATCCAGGAGAGAAAGCAATGCCAAATACTACAAAACAAGAAGTTTATGCCTATGGTAACTTCAGTGTTGGTAACTTCAGGCCCACAGGGTACTAACATAGACTACGATATCAGAACCAACACCAGTAGCTGTCAAGCGAAGCTACTCCTATGCCCAGTCTGATAAAGCAAAAACTGAACTGGCATCAGAAATTGACTGTCAATTATGCCAACAGTCAAGGCAGTAAAGTGCAATAGCGGATTCAGCTGTCTTCCTGGTCTTCCACCTCCACTTAGTCAGGACTCAGAACTATCCACCAGCACTTTGTCTACATTCATATTGGAAAGGGTGGGTTCTGCCTCCATTTTTTAATAGTATGAGAATTTCAGCCATCTTTAGCGCCTCAGGATCTCCTAGCAAAATTGACCTTTGTCTTCTTGTTTTGTTTCATCATATGTCCTGCCATACCCTTCATATGATGCTACATTGTATCCAACATCGTTACAACCCCTCCATCTACTGAATGACCTCATGAATTGCTAGGGTTTATTGGCAATGATATCCTCACTTGACCAAGGGTTCCTTTGGCAGCTCCATTGAAATTCAATGAGTCAAATCCAATAGGGATTTCATTAAACTACCTTATTTTTCCAAGTTTTTCCACCTTTCCTGTTATCAAGGATTCCCATTTAGTCATATGTAGCATGGTATTGCTAGACTTGTTCAATATAAACATATTGTAGAATCTTAACCTCGTCTTCTAGGGGTTTGTATGAACAAATTTGTACCAACAAAGTGCATTACCATTTTACAGTTACGTTTCTTTTGCGAATGAATTATGTAGATGTAATTTTCGTTATTGATTGATACTCTTGGGGACTGACGAAACTCTACTGTCAATGAATTGGGTTATGCATCTTGCGATAAATTAACAAACAAATGCCAGTTTGTTTTTTTGCCCTCCAATGGACAGGATTGATATGATGAGAAATCCTATTCACTTGTATAAATAAGCTCATTATAAGTAGATGGCTCTACAGACAGTGTGCATTTTATCATAAGTAGATAGTTCTTTGGATGATGTGAGCTCCATTAGATCTTAGACAGTTTTATAGATAGTGTGAACCTCATTGAATCTAATACAAAAGAAATGAAAATTTCATATAATTGTTTACGACCAAAAAAATGATGTTGCGAAACAATTTTGATTCAATTATGTGTAATTTGTCTTCTAGATGTTTGAGGGAGGACCTTCAAATAAATATGAAGATCCCCAAGTATTAGCAGAAAGGCGTGCAAAGGAGAATCATAGACCAGCACTCATGGCATCTTACTATACTAAAGAAACTAAAGAGTGCGTAATAGCTTGTGATTGCTACAAATGTTCATGGACTATACAATCGTTCTTAGTTTGAAAGGAATATACATTAATATTATTTCTTGTTGAATTTTAAAGGGAAAATAAGATTTCTCCTTTTTTTTCAGGCTCCTTCAGAAATGCTGGCATAAGGATCCTACCAAGAGACCATCATTTGAGACAATTATCAATGATCTAGAGGCAATTGAAGCACAAATACGGAAGTCAAAAAAAAAGATGCATCCTCACTATTGGCTTACCAATTGTTCTGTAATGTAAAGAATATATAAACGGTCCATTCTAAAAAAAATTACAATTAACTTTGATTTTAGAATGCTTTCTCATGTATATAAGATAATAAATGCAGAACAAAAAGTTAATATATTTAACACTATTAAATATTTTCTTGTAACCTTTTGTAATGACAATGTTTGTCTTCTTTTTCTTATTTTTTTAGTTAAATATATTTATAAATTACAATTTCAAATTGAGAAAACGACAATAACCAAATTATGGTTTCAAGGGGTTTATGTGACTAATTATAATTCTAAAAATTATTATATTTAAATTGTCATGATGTTAGGCATGATTTTTTTTTTTTAGTTAAATACATTTATAAATTACAATTTCAAATTGAGAAAACAACAATAACCAAATTATGGTTTCAAGGGGTTTATGTGACTAATTATAATTCTAAAAATTATTATATTTAAATTGTCATGATGTTAGGCATGATTATTAATGGTTTGCATGTCCTCTCATTCTATACATGGTATGGATCAATGTCACAATAGACCTTAATCATATTAATTGAATAGTTTGTCAATTCAAGATTAGAAAAGCATAACAAAATGGAATATATTGTTATTCACAAATGAAAATTTGCAATCTTATTTATAAGGCAATAAAAACAATTTAACTACCACAAATAAATTGAAAAAAAACTACCAAAACTAAATGCTATGTTGTTATGTGAATTTTTCCCCAAAGTGAAAAGAAAGTTATTTTCTATGAAATAGCCCTTTAGAATTAAAAGAGAGAGAAAATAAAGATTAGTACAACCGTTTAGTTAGAAGGGTGGATAATAATGAATATTTTAATAAATTCCTTTTTTTAAGAGAGGAATAATTATATTTATTAAATAATTGTGGAAGGACAAATTTATGAAAGTATGTGATTGCTTGGAAACCACTCCTTGAAAAGTTATATAAAGCATTTATGTGAGACTTGGAAAGGGGGCATGGAGAACAGTCAAAGAAGAAGGTGGTTTCATGGGCTATGAGCATGAGAGAAGGGGCATATAGTGTGTGTCCAATTCAAAGTACAATGTACACTTTGGGATTGTCCTGGTCAAGGTTGATGCTTGGGAAGCATGCGTGTTGGTTTTGAATAAGAACTAGTTCCTCCTATATGTGTCATAGTTATGGGAGCCAATACCACTGATATCTTCGTAGGGCGAGAGTGATATGTGGTCTTTCTAAGTGCTTTGATTTAAATAAACATTGAACTTATTTTATTTAATAATATCTAGAATTAAGTATAAATAAAATGGAGTTATTCTAATTCTCTAAAAGATGTTACTTGTTTTATTTAGACCTTGCTCATATTATTGAATGCAATTAATATATTAATATTGTTAATCTTAATGTTTTTAAGTCATAAGATAGTTAATGATGATAAATAAGTATTTTGGTGCATTTATATTTGAATTATAGATATATTTTATAGTCTTTAAACTTAGACAATAAATAAATTTGCCCATATAAAATAAATTTTGATATATTAAATCTATCCAATTTTATATGCTAGAGAAAAGTAGCATTTCATTTGGTATCAGAGCCAAATAGGCTATACTAATCATTCCTATAGGAGAATTAAATCACTCCATGCTTTAAAATAAACATAGAATATCTTAATACATAAGTGTGAGCAACTCTCATTCTATGTTTTAAAAATTAAAACCAAAATCAAACAATTTAAAGACAGAAATACAACTAATGTTGGTTTGTATTCCCATGCTGAAAATTAAATCCACAAACAAATACTTTCTTTTAAGAAATTGTTACACTAGAGACCAGGGAAAATCTCTATCTAGAGTCAACATTTTTTCTTCTTTCATTAATCATACTTCATATTATTTAATCCTTGTCTTTGTACATGTTAATGTATGCATTGAGATTAGGTTCTTGATCTCTTGGTGACTCGTTCCTTGTATTCAATGCTTAAATAAACCACTAATAAATTTACAATTATCTCATTATTATATTTTTTTTAGGCAAACTACTACCAGAGAGGGTAGCACTCTTTCATTGATTCAAAAGGATTTACATAGATATGACCATTTGAAAAATGTATCATATATAAGATTTGTTGACCTTAGTGTCATTGGATGTTTGGTTCGTCCTTTCCTAATCAAACCTATGGGTGGCATCTTGTTCCTTGTGCAAATCCTTCTTTGAGGAACCTCTCGCTGATGACCCTAATGGAGGCACCCAAGACACCAAAGATTGTGAATCTATAATCTGCAACACTAAACATCAAAAATTGCAAATCTATATTTTGTGATACTAAACATCGAAGACTATGAATCTATAATTTGAGATACTAATTGATCAAGTGACCCATTAGTTGGAGAAGCATCAACACCCATCGAACAACTGCCTGGCTGATTACCTTAAGAAACTGCCAAAGCTAAAGAGGAAGGGGAAAAGGGAGTAGAAACATTTTGTGGAGCATGTGAAGGGGATCATACTTCCTTCTCTTTGGGTGCAATAACATAATGGCTAGATCCAACCCCCTCCCACCAAGAGGGATAATTGGGGGAAACTTTTCTTTGCTTCTTGTTACATTTGTTGGTGTTTAGTAGCTTCAAGCTCATTCTTCCAGCCTCATTTATTTGTGATTCACATGGAAACAATGTAATTCTCATCTTGGTCGACCTCCTTTGTATTTCCATCTTGGTAGACCTTCCTTGTAATTCTCAATTATTATTTGTAATTTTATTTTCCTATGTTGGTCGACCTAGATCTTGAAGAGGTGTGACCTCCCTATTGATATGTATTTATAGGTCATTTCCACTCCTTTGGACATCGAGCAAGTTCGATTATTCCTTCTTCTCAAGTGTGAATTCTTCTAGGAGCAAATTGTGAATTCTTTAAGTGCATATTGAAGATCAAGTAAGAGCAAATTACTTGTTTGTTATTACAGCCATTGCTAGTGCTAAATATTGGCCTTGTGTGTGGCTTCATTGTAAAGAGATTTGTTGCCATTACTTATATATGTAAGAGATATATTTGTTGTTGGGTTTTTCTCCCTCAAGTGGAGGGTTTTCCCAGGGTATATGTTGTGTCTTTGTTTCTGATTTTTGAATTAAATTTTGTGCTTTACATCTGATCATAAAATTAACATGGTATCAGAGCAGGTATAAGGAAGATCTTGATCAGATGTAGTCAAGTAGTGTATCCTTTATTCTTATTCTCATCTTTTGATTGCATCTATCCTATCATCAAGATGGTGAACGAACTTAAGATGGAGGATAGACTTGAGGGAGCATCTAATTTCACATCTTGGAGATTTTGAATCATGCTCACCTTGGAAGAAAATGAGTTAGCTGAGTTCATGGAGACCAAAGTTCCCAAGCCCACTTATGAGGAAGAGAAGTCTCAATGGAAGAAGAAAGATACTAAGGCGAAAAAGATATTGGTTGATTTCGTGAAAGACCACATTGTACCAATCATCTCCAAGTTGAAGACTGCAAGAGACATGTTCAAGACTTTGGAAGAGATGTATGAGATCAATAGCACAAGTCATGCTTTTTCATTAAAGCAACAACTTCATCATGTCAAGATGGCAAAAGGAGAATCGATCATCTCATACTTCATGAAGATGGCCGAGTTGAGAGATCGACTCTCTACTATTGGGCATATTGTTGATGACAAGGATTTGACCATGTTGGCTCTTAATGGTCTTCCTTCATCTTGGGAGTTATACATTCAAGGAATCAGTGCGAGATCAAAACTTCCTAAGTTTGATCGTTTGAGAGCTAATTGTATTAAAGAAGAATCAAGGCTGGCAATGAGAGGTATTGGACAAAGCCCTACAAATGAAGATATTCATGGTCTTGTCACTCAATCCTCAAAGAAGAAAGGAAAAGAAGGGAAGAAAGGATACTTCAAGAGGAATAGAGATAAAGGTTCAGATGGTGCTCCCACATCGAAGAAGAATAAGAACCTCTCTCGCATTTAATGCTTTAGGTGTGACAAGTTCAATCACTATGCAAAGGATTGTCCAACTTGACCTAAGTAGCAAGCTACTTTTGCAGATGTGGATGAGACCTCTCCACAAAAGGATTCAGGTTGTTTCTTATTCTATTATGCTCTTTCAAGCAATGTGCCTACTAATAATAATACTTGGTTGATTGATAGTGGTGCTTCTCGCCACATCATCGAATTTAGAGAGCATCTAACTAATTTGGTGGAGAGAGATTCTAGTGTTCAAGTAATTATCAGAGACAATGCTAGTTATTCTATGAAAGGAATTGGGACCTCCTCTCTTCACTTGGATTTTGGTATTTCCTTGCAGCTAAGTGATGTTCTATTTGTTCTAGGTATCAAGTGAAACCTTGTCTCTATCTCAACCTTGGAGGACAAGAGGTACCAAGTTGCATTTTCAGAGGGAAAAGTTCTTGCATAGATGAAGAACTCAAATATCAAGAATGCTCAGGTGATTGGGGTTTGTCATGAGAGCCTCTATAGACTTTGCACTCACCCACTTCAAGCTCTATTGCATGATTCATCAAGTTCATGTGAACTTTGGCATAGAAGATTGGCTCACCTTCACTTTCAAGCACTACCTTCCATGCAGAAGATAGTTACAGGCCTTCTAAAACTCAACCAAGAGCATGAAGGCACTTGCAGAGGTTGTGCATTGGGTAAGAATACTAAAGGTCCATTTCATAGTAGTGAGAGTAGATCTAAATGTATTCTTGACCTTGTTCATTCTAATTTATGTGGTCCAATGTTTGTTGCTTCTTTGAGTGGTTTCTTGTATTACATTATTTTTATTGATGACTACTCTAGAAAGACTTGGATTTATTTCTTGAATTATAAAGAATTTGAGGAAGCATTAGAAAGGTTCAAAGAATTTAAAGCTCAGGAAGAGAACTTGTTTGGGAAGAGGATCAAAGTTCTTAGATCCGATAACAGAGGAGAATACATTTCTAGTAGCTTCCGTAACTTTTGCATTGAAGCAGGGATTAAGAGGGAGTTATGTGTCCCTTACAATCCTCAATAGAACGGTGTTGCAAAAAGGAAGTATAGATCTATTGTAGAAGCAACCAAAGCTATGATTCATGACCAAGATCTGCAAACCTTCCTTTGGGCTGAAGCATCTAGGACAACTGTTTATGTTCAAAATAGAAGCCCTCATCAAATTTTAGAGAACATGACTCTTGAAGAAGCATTCACATGAGTGAAGCCATAAGTGATTCACTTGAGGATATTTGGTTGTCCAATGTATGTTCATGTACTGAAAGATAAAAGGACAAAGTTGGAACCTTTTGGCAAGAAGGTAATATTTGTGGGTTATAGTGAGACATCAAAAGCCTACATAATCTACATTCCAGGTCAGAAGTTGATTGAGATCAGTAGGGATGTTACATTTGAAGAGGATGTTGCATTCAGAAGATCCAAGAGCATTCACATGGAGATAGAAAATGAAGATCAAGAGTCTCCTCAAGATATGGAAGTTGACCATACTCCTGAGATTTAGAGGGAGGCTCTTGAACCTAAAGAAGATGATGATTGAGTTGAGGAACCTATTGATGGGCCTACAGATATTATGATTAGTAGAAAAAGACCTCTTTGGGCCAAGCAAACAATGCAGGAGGAAAAAAGGTTTGTAGCCCCAAGAGGAACATTCAAAGAAAGCAAGAGACCTCATAAGTTTTCAAGCTATGTTGCTTTGATGAGTCAAATCATTGAGTCTGAGCCTTCCAGTGTTGAGGCAGCTACTAGTCAACAAGTATGGATAGATGTTGTGGTTGAAGAGTATCAATCCATTCTCAAGAATGATGTTTGGGACATCATACCTAGACCTAAGGTAAAATCTGTTGTTTCTTCCAAGTTGATCTTCAAGATCAAGCATGTAGTTGATGGGAGCATCGAAAAGTACAAGGCTAGAGGATTCTCTTAGAAAGAGGGAGTTGACTATGATGAAACCTTTGCTCCAATTGCTCGCTATACTTCATTCAGGACCATCATTGCTATTGTAGCATCTAAAGGATCGAAGATTCGCCATATGAACGTGAAGATAGCATTTTGAATGGTGTAATCAAGGAAGAGGTATATATTGAGCAACCTAATGGATTTGAGGTACATGGGAAGGAGTCTCATGTTTGCAGGCTGAAGAAGGCTTTGTATGGCCTTAAGCAAGCTCCTTGTGCTTAGTACTAAAGAATTGATCGTTAACTTTCAAGCTTGGGTTTCTCCAAGAATGATGCTAATTCAAGCCTATACTTCAAGTTAATTGATGGTGAAGCATTAATCTTGGTTCTCTATGTTGATGATTTTATTCTTACTAGAGAAGATCACCTCATTATCAAATGCAAGGAGTTAGCTTATGAATTTGAAATGAAGGATTTTGGTCTTATGCACTATTTCCTTGGTTTAGAAGTATGGAAGAAGCTTGATGAGATCATTCTAAGTCAAGGGAAGTATACCATTGATATTCTAAAGACATTTGGTATGGTGGATTGCAAATCCATGTCTATGCTTATGGAGACCAACTTGCATAAGTTGAAAGAGGCTACAACTAGTTTAGATCTGGTGGATCCCACAATGTATAGGCAGCTGATTGGATCATTGATGTATCTAGTCAACACTAAACCAGATATTCGCTACACATTGAGTGCACTAAGTCAATTCATGTGTGAACCAAGGAAAATACATCTAGTTGCGGTGAAGCATATCCTGAGATACTTTTGTGGCACAGTTGGGTATGGCTTGAGATATTCTTTTGGTGTGGACTTGAAGCTACATGGTCATACTGATTCTGATTTGGCAAGGTGTGTTACTGATTGGAAGAGCACCTCTAGATGTTGTTTCAATTTGGGGTCTGCAGTGATATCCTGGTGTAGCAGGAAGCAGTCTTCAGTGGCACTAAGTACAACAGAGGCCAAGTATATTGCAACTTGTGTGGCAGCTTGAGAAGCAGTGTAGCTTCAGAAGCTCCTTACAGGATTGTTTGGAAAATCAATGGAGCCAACTGTCATTCATTGTGATAATCAAAGTTGTGTGAAGCTTTATGTCAATCTTGTTTTTTCATGATAGAACTAAACATGTTGAGATCAAATACCACTATATCCAAGATATGGTATTGAGGAAAGCAATCCAGTTGAAGTACATCAGCACTAATGAGCAAACGGAAAACATTCTCACCAAGCCTCTCTCCAAGATAAAGTTTGTGTACTTTCGAGACAAGCTTGGTATGATGGAGAATGAAGCCCTGGTTGAGAAGGAGTCTTAGTATCAATGATCTTCTTTAACGCATTTCTCTTTGAGAGAGATTTGAGGTGCAAGCCCTTGTTAATGCATTTCTCTTTGAGAGAGATTTGAGGTGAAAGCCCTTGTTTCCACTCTCTAGGAGAACCATGGTGGATGTCATGTGTGTGATGCCATGACAACATCGTCTAAGAGATTCCATGATGATTTTCTTGTACTTGTGTTTTTTTTCACCCTCTAGGAATAGCCATGGTGAATGTCACGATGAGGTGACGACATCACATTGAGTGATGAGCACTTGTGCACTTTTACCATCTATGGGAGTATCCATGATGGTTGATATCACGGTGAGGTGATATCTCTTCTTTCCACACATGGGAGTAGCCATTGTGGTTGACATCACAATGAGGTGATATGTCTTATGCAACTAGAAGTATTTCTCCCTAGCTAAGGGGGATTGTTGATGTTTAGCAGCTTCGGGCTCATTCTTCCAGCCTCATTTATTTGTGATAATTAATGTGAAGGGGCGCTTCACATGGCAACAATGTAATTCTCATCTTGGTCGACCTTCTTTGTAGTTCCATCTTGGTCGACCTTCATCGTAATTCTCAATTATTATTTGTAATTTTATTTTCCTATGTTGGCCTACCTAGATCTTGAAGAGGTGTGACCTCCCTATTGATATGTATTTAGAGGAGGTCACTTCCACTCCTTTGGACATCAAGCAAGTTCGATTATTCCTTCTCCTCAAGTGTGAATTCTTCTAGGAGCAGATTGTGAATTCTTTAAGTGCAGATTGAAGATCAAGTAAGAGCAGATTACTTGTTTGTTATTACAGCCATTGTTGTTGTTGAATATTGGCCTTGTGTGTGGCCTCATTGTAAAGAGATTTGTTGCCATTACTTATATATATAGGATATATATTTGTTGTTCGGTTTTTCTCCCTCAAGCGTAG
>VDFB02005680.1:0-45409 GCA_007258455.2 Sequoia sempervirens | reverse complement strand
TTGTGCTAAGAAAGGGGCAGACGATGGAGATAGATGGTGATGATTTAAAAGAATTTAATCTGGTGGTCGTGTTTTAAAGTTGGGTGAAAAATGAGAATTGACAAATCGTGGCACAAAAAATGTAGATCGACAACTCATGTTTAAAATTGAAGATTCTCAACGACTACAATAGTGTGAACAAGGGTTTTGTTTGTGATGGTGACACTAGAAAGAATTTAATTGTTCCAACTACACCAACAATCAATATAATGTAAGGTTTTATTTGTAGAACGACGACATAGACTATGACAATGATCAAAATCAGAATCAAATCAGATGATCAGGGGAATGCATTTAATGCATATCAATTTTTAGGGTTTTATAGGTTTCCATACTTAAAAAATTCATTGAACCTGTACATTATGATGAGTTTGTATGGATCAATAATGAGGTAGCTTTTTGAAGAAGACACTGAGTAAACCCTAGCAAAAGATCTAAACCATGTGTGAAAATCTAGAGGCAATTGTTGCAAGTCATTGAAAGAAATACAAAAATAAGAATCAAAATTTTGGCTAAGGGAGTGAAGGAAGTTGTAGTTGAGTAAATAGAAAAGAGTGCATGTTACAGAAAGTATTCTGAGTCCTTTGAGGCAGACAAAGAATGCACTAAAAGAGAAAGGAGAGAATTGCAGAGTGTATGTATGGTACTTTGAGGAGGACAAAGAATGTACTAATAGTTAAGGGAAGGTGCAGAGCATAACAGAGAGGTGTAGAGCAGAGAAGTGTGTTACTGAGGCAAAAATAGAGGTTTGAGCTGTTGCAAATTGAGTTGCAACATTAAATTGTGTTCAGTAGAACAAACTATAAAAACTTGCATTGTAAATTTATTTGGTGGATGTCGTTAGATATCTAGGTAGGTGCTCAGATTAGGGAGTTGGTGCTTCCTTGGGGTAGTTGCTCCTAAAACCAAGGGATTGGTGTCTCCTTAGGGTGGGTACCCTTAAAAATTGTAATCAAAACATTTAATTGAGGTTGGATTAGGGCAATAGATCCTAGCAACATTTCTCATCGTGGTTTTCCCATCTTGGGTTTTTCACATATATCTTGTGCTAATTTGTGTGCATGTTTATCTCTCTACTTGTGTTGTTTTAATCCACATCAAAGAGGTTAAAAGGAATTGATCTACTAAAGTTTTTAGAGCCAGAGTTTAAGTAATCTATTGATTCACCCCCCTCTTAGTAGATTGTTGTGTTCCAACAATAGCCTTGCATCAAATTTCTCACATTGATTTTTCATAACATGGTCATTGTTGAAATGGATATCACAATCAACATTGCTTTTTGGTTTGTCAACATGGAGCTCTGAATCTACCCCAACATCATCATTCACAAAGTTAGCATGATCAATTGAGAGCAGTTCATGCCCATACTCCAAATACTCACCATATAAAGTTTGTTTTCTCACATGTGAACATGTTATTCCATCAATATTCAAATTGTTGCATTCTTTATTTGAGGTAAATATATTTGATTCATCTTCATGAGAGCAATCATAACCAATAGAGAAATAATCAAGTTCACTATCATCATGATCAACATCACAAGGAAACTTATCATTGTTAAAGCTATATTTAAGCTCCTTAAATTGAATGTCTAAATATTTGTCTCCCATATCATCATTGCATAGTTGCAATGGGATGTTTTCTACATTCTCCTTGTTAGAATTGTTTCCAACCATGCAAACTAATCCAATGTATTGGATATTTGAGCATATTTTTATTTCCCCACTAAAAGAGTTGTTACAAGGTATAACTTCTTGTATCTCCTTTTCTTCACCATACCTCACACTTGGATTGTCATGATTGCAGCCTTCATTTGCACACATTTCATCCATGGGCTGATCATAAACATTATAATTTTCACCATTGGAACATGTATCTTCAAAATTTTCCTTTCTCTCTTCATCCACATGTAACATGTCATTATTTTTCTCACACAAGGTAATGTGACCACTACCATCGTTGATTGAGGACATGATGGTTTTTTCATAATAATATTTAATCTTCTTAATAAGAACAATCCATTCATATATTTGATCAACCCTAAGAGGTTTTGGTTCTTTTGATATAGTGCTCAAACTCGACTCATAGGCTTCACAAAAAATTAATGCATAAAGTATTTAGGTTTGCAACAATTAGGGATTGCACACAAAAATCCATAAAACTTGCATAAAAATCATACAACGATTCTTCTTCATGCCTTTCATATCAAACATTTCTTGGAAAAGAGATACATGTTCATCATCATATGCATATTTCTCATTAAATGTTGTTGCAAGATCATTCCAATTGGAAAAATAATGATCAAGAATACTTACTAGCCACTCCCTAACTTAACCATACAAGGATTCAGTAAAATACCTCAACCACATCTTCAATAATGAATTGGAAATGTTGTATGAAGTTCAAAAACTCTTTGATATGGTGATTTCCTTGTGAATTATTAAGTGCATCAAACCTAGACAGTTGATCATAAACCTCCTTTGCCATAAACTTGAATTCACGAGTGACCAAAGGAAGGTCCAATTTTTTATAAGTAGCACCAAGAAAAATATTTGAATCCTTGTGCTTTTTGGTCATGAAATTTATAGGTTGTGACTGAGGCATTGATGCATTAGTGTCATGGCATTTATATGTATGCACATATTTTGAACTATGAAATCCTTTGTAACATTCTTCCACTAGTTCATCAATCAAGTTGCAACTAACTTCATCATTCATTTCACCTTTGGATATTCCATATGTTATTCTTGATTGTGCATCATGTTTTTAATATTCAATTTATAATTCAATATGAACACTCCTTTTCTTTGACTAGGATTCATTTCCTCTTACATTCTACTTGGAACCTGCTAGGAATCAAATGCTGCAATGATGAACTAACTAATACAACAAACCTGGTATTGTCTTGATAATCATTTTCATTTCCTATTCCACACTTTTCATTTACATGAAATATTTTAGAATGATCAATACTTGCAACCATAATACTATTCATCATTGAAAACTTTATGTTATTCTCAATGTCCCTAGCCACAACAAATGATTGATGAAGTGTTGTAGGATCTTTGTCCCTCCATAAGAAACTCATATCTTCATTAAATGCACCTAGGGATATAACCAAACACACTACATCATTAGGTATGATATTCTTTGGAATGTCTCTTATAGTCTCTGCCAACTTCAGATTGAAAATTGAAACCAACTGCTTTTCATCTTTCTGAATGTGAACCAATTTGTTAATCAATGTATTCACATCAATTTTCTTACTAAATTATTCAATAAATTCTACTTTGAATTCTTGCCACGAAGAAATAGAGCACACAGATAAATCTAAAAACCAATCCCTTATATCTTCCTTTAGGGACTGAACAAATAACTTTATGAAAACATCCTCTACATCAATCTCATAGTCTCCCATCAAATCATTGAAAGCTTGTAGATGCTTACTTGTTGATTTAGAACTATCACCATTGAAATTTGGAAAATTATCTCTTACTTTATAAGGTATAGGATTTGGATAATATGGAATGCAACCAAATCCAATGGTTTATATCTTCCAACAAAGAAATACTTTATATGAGGACGTGGCTAATACTATTGTGAACTTTGCATTATGTCATTTGAATTTGTAAGGGTACAAATTGAATAATAATCAATCTTCAAATATGCTTGCAATGAAAACTTATCTCCCTCACAACCATTTGTTCACAACTCTTTTAGTTTAACAATATCTTAAGTCTTCTCAATAAAATCCTTATTTCTCCTATGATTTGATGATTTCCTTGTTCATTAACCTTCAACATATGAGGTGTATACATTAATATGAGGCATATACATTAATTATCCTTTGATGCATAGTATTCACATGCCTATGAAGTTCACATACAATTTTGACAAAATATGCATCTACATGAATCAATAACCCTTCATTTTTACCATACACATTTCATCAACACATATCATAATCAACATCATTAAAATATGTAGGCTTAATTTTTTCATCTTGATTCCCTTCCAATGCAAACTTACATTCAACATGGGAATGCCATTTATTGACAAAAGACTTTCACAAATGACTTTCATTTAATATTTCCTTTCTTTGAAGCTAAAAAAAGGAAAATAAATTACCTAAAAGAATTTACAACCTTCACATATGCCATTTTATCTATTTAGAAATTTTTTAGATCTATGCAAATCATTTGCATAAAAAAAAATTCTTCAATATTTCATTAGGTTTATTCATAGTGTTGCCACCTTGATGCAAGAGCATCTAGTGGTGTAGGGGCAATCTTGTATCACCCAAAAAAAATGTTTCTCCTAATTTTCTTTAGTTGTTTTGAGTCCCATGATGGCACTTAAGGGGTGTAAGATAGTCATAAGTCAAAATGTGAAAACTGGTAACTTACTATTTTTAGTAATTCAGTCTAAACAGACTCATATGGACTTGAAAATTTTACCCCAAGAAGTGGGACTGAAAAATATTTTCAGTGGCAAAAGAATCATCTCAATACCATGTACCATTTGGAAGATATGAAAGTTTTCATCTTGAGAAATTTCTCCAATGCAACTTCAAATTCAAATTTGAGAAACTTAGAAGACCTGGAAAAGCTTGGAAATTGGACAAAATGATCTAAAGATATTAAAGCATTGTAGATTTCTTTGAGAGCTTTCCAATGATATATTATAATAGCAAATCAGACTCCTTTGGTTGGCCCTTTGATCTTTGATATTGTGTATGCTCCTCTTGATGACAAAAGATGTGAGATGGGATGCAAAGATGGTTGAAAGTAGATGAATATGGGATGCAAGTGCTATGGTGAAGACAAAGTGTGAAAATTGGCTAAGTATGGCTCAAATGTCAAATTGACAAGAGTTTGGTAGCAAAATCATGAACCCCTCAAATGAGAGAAAAAAAGGGTGTTTATAGAGGAATTTGAATTATCTAGAGAATTCAATGGTTGAGATTAAACCAACAAGGCCAAGATAAAAGGCTATGGTGAGTTGATGACTCACAAGCCCTCACATCTTGACATGTGGAATGTGAAGTGGTTAAAGATGTGATGATGTGTAGGTGAAGTGGAAGGAGAGTACATGATGTGGAGGAAGGACAAGTACCTTGGGGGATGAGAAGATTTCATAAAAAAAAACTTCTTGTCTCCAAGTGGGAATGAAAGTGACTTTTGAGAAATTTTAGAATTCCTCAAAAATCTCCATGGGAAAAGGAAAAATAGTTGGGAAAATAAATGTGAATTAAAAATTCACATGCTTGGAAGAATATCATGGACAAGACAAGGTTCCAAAAAGGGAAGCATTTGTCCACATATGACTTGATGTGACAAGTCAAAAGATTCTAGAAGATGCATGAGAAAAAGAGATTCTATGAGGAATAAATGTGAATTTTAAATTCACATGGGAAAGAGGGTCAATGCTAAGAAAGGAAAGTGAAAAGGTTGACTAAAAAGCCATGCTAAATGTGGTTAATGACTTTGAATAAGGTTGTGCAAACACATGGTTAGGAGGATTAATGAAAGATTAAGGAGAAATTGGAAAATGTAAGGATGTGACATTCATTTTTTGCTTAGTGTGTGCACATCCTAATCTAGAATTAATTAAATTAATCCAGATTAGAAGTGGGTTATGGAGGATGTGACAATGAGAGAGAAAAAAAGGAATTAAAAATTGATTTAAATTCAAAGGGGTCACATGACTAAATTAAATAAAGTGATGTATTTATTTAATTTAGAGAGCAAAGAAGTAAAAGGTAAAAGTATTTAATTATTGAATTAAATACTTTGGGAACCTTATACAGAGAATGAAATACTAATTAAATGAGTGATTTAATTAATATCGACGAAGCAGATGAAATATACAAGTAAAAGGATGAATAAGGAGACAAGTTTGACCATATGGAAGTGGTCAAATTTGGGTGTCTACATTTTCCCCTCTTCGAAATGTTGTTAGGATAATAGCGTTTTGAAGAAAATAAAATGCAGATGACTCTATAGAGGAAGCGACTAGAAAAGAGATGCCCCAGCATGGGAGAGGTTGTGTGAGCTTCCCAAACGGAGGGAAGTGAAAGGGGATGCCCCTATATCGCAAGAGAAGGCCCATGACAGAGGAATGGAAGAGAATGGTAGGGTATGCCCCCTCGAGAAGGCGGATGGGGAAGGAAAAGGGGTCCCAGGTGACTTCTCAAAAGTATAAAGTGGTATATGTCATTGGAAAGAGCACAAAAAATGAAAAAGATTAGCTTTCAAACAGAGTCGAATAGATGCATAGTTTTCAAATGGCGGCCCCAAGAAGATAGAGAGGGAATGAATTAGTTGGAGGAAGAATTTTTTAAGGGTAAAAAATGCCCTTCATTTAAAAAGCTAAAAAGGAGGGAAAGTTATATAAGGTAATTTTAGGAATTACCTCTCCTCATTTGAACAACTATCAGTTGAGGAATAGAGGGAGGAGAAGAGAGGGAGAGGACCAGAGGGCATGATGTTGAATGACTATGATACCAAAATTATCCATTGGGCGAACGAGGTGCGACGGTTCTACAATGAGTGTGTCGTTCCATGCCAAGTTAGCCCCAAACCCAACTTTGTGATTTTTATCATTTTGTTTGAGTTTAGTAAATTTTGAAAATATGGGTTTGGGTGGGGGGGAGGTTAGAAAAATGGGTAGTTGGGGAAAATTAGATGTCGCCAAAGTGGTGGGTAGAATTGCCTATTAGGTTAAATGGGTAGGTGGGAGGGGGCGGACATGCCCCAGAAGAGGGCGATTTTTCCCAAGGGAAAAAAAAGGGGGGGGGAATTAGTTGGGCCCCTCGCAAAGGGGCATACCCGCCCTCCAAACAGTGGGTCCACCCACCTGTGGTCGAGGTGGGTCCGCCCGTGCATGGGGGAAGGTCCACTCGCGCATGGGACGGGGTCATTTGAGGGCCTGAGTGGGTTTGCCCGCGCAAGGGGTTGGCTCACCCAGGGGCCCGGGTCGGTCCACCCGTGAACTAGGGCGGGTCCACTCATGGATGAGGGCGAGTCCGCCTATAGCCGGGCGAGTCCACCCCAAGCCAGGCAGGACCGACAAGGCGAGGAAGAAGGAAAAGAAAGGGGAAAAAGAAAAGATAGGAAAGGTGACTCGAGACCGGGGAAAAGGAAAAAAAGGGGGAAGAAGAAAGAAAAACAAGGAAGGAATGACTGACACAGTTGGTGGGACATGGATGTAGGACTTTGACAGATTGTGGATGCATGAGCGGCGGTCTGAGGTGTTGAAGATTTGCATAACAACCATGAATGACGTAGATCACGAGGCACTAGCATAGGCAGGGCTTTACACATATTATCCTACCTGAATATTAAGGCCCACAGTGCCATGTTGACAAGGTTGATAGAGCGTTGGGATTCAGCTACGTCAACATTTCATCTACCAACAAGGGAGATGGCAGTGACCTTAGAGAATGTTTGGAGGATTCTAAGGCTCCCCATAGTGGGGCTCCTGGTCAGCGAATGTCAAGTAGAGGGGGAGGCACTGGATGAGTTTGTGCGAGTCATGTTCGACGGAGATGAGTTACCAATTCAGTGGTAGTGGCTAGATGTGGATAGATGTCTCTCCTATAGGGTGCCAACATTGTCCCTATATCTAGCAGGATTGATCAGTGGGGTCTTGATTCTAGACATGAGCAGTAAATTCCAGCATCTCAAGTTTGTGGTGATTTGGCGCATTATTGAGGGCCGAGAGGGGAAATTTATATGGGGGACCTATCTATTGGCATAGTTGTATAGGGATATGCATATGATATGTTATCGGGAAAAACTGAGCTTGACACACATTACAATGCTACAAGTATGGGCCTAGGAGCATATCAGGATTTCCAAGTCGATTGTGGTGAGAGGAGTGGAGGATGATAGAGCACCATTAGTTTGGGTGTGGGGGACAGAGGCTGGAGCGATATTGCACTATGAGGGATTTAGAGACATGGATGAATGGAGGAAGGTATTTGATGCACTGCCAGCGAAGATGATAGTGTGGCGACCATACATGTTGCGACAGTTAAAGGACTGGGGGGAGGATGAGGTTAGGCATAGGAATTATTTCCGCACTTGATGCTATATTCTCAGGAAGGATTCCCGCATAGTTGAGTTACACATATCAGACTGGGTGACGAGGCAGTTTGGGGTGAGGTGGGATATTCCATAGGGTCGAGAGATGTTCTGACGGCTTATGTGAGAGCGACCATGGAGGGATGAGATTGATCCTGAGTCTGCGAGGGCAGAGTGGGAAACACTACGATTAGTGCCATACCCAGCTAGGATAGATGGGCCAAGAGATGCATGGATGACATATTGGTATGGTCAATGGTTTCGTCGGCATCCGTCTTAGCGAATTACTCTAGTGGTGCCTATTAAGGAGGCATTATGTTTTGGGTCAAGGGATGAGAGAGAGCTAGCAACTGATAGGGGGATACAACATCCACGAGGACATCATAGAGGAGGACAGGGGGCAGCTAGAGTAGTAGAGGACTCGGTGAGGGTGGGTAGGAGGAGGAGACGATGACAAAGAGTCCAAGGAGGAGATGGAGTAGAGGGGGGAGGGGAGGAGGCTAGGGCCATGGATTAGTAGGATAGGGGACATGAGGCACATAGGGAGAGGAGACTGGAGGTTTGCACAGCCACAGGAGGCCAACAGAGGCAAAGATAGGAGGAGGCCGAGGCTAGTGGAGAGCAGGAGAGGATGACAGGGAGGAGGAGGAGGAGAGCCTCGGTGGTGATTGATGTAGATGAGGTAGAGGTAGATGGGGGGGATGAGGTGTATGAGCCAAAGGAGATGGACGTTGACATGGAGGTACATGATATTCCTCCACTATTTATGGCACCACCTACAAGAGAGGATCCAACAGTGTTACTAAGAGGGGCTCTAGAGATATTACAACTCAATAAGCAATGGTTGTAGTAATCGGAGTCAGAGTGGAGTAGATTAGAGGTAGAGGTGAGTGAGATACAGACATGCCTTTCTAGGAGTGAGAGGGATTAATCAGATTTGGCCACGGTAGTGACAGAGGTGGATAGGAGTCTACAGAGAGAGAGATGAGGCATGAGATGAGGTGATTGATCTACGTGCAGAGATAGATAGGCTGTAGATAGAGGTTTCCAAGGAGCATGAGGATGGAGAGGCAGTTAGATGGGAGAGGGACCATCTAGTGGTAGAGGAGGCAATATGATAGGCTAGAGGATAGGTAGATGCTAGAGCAGGGACAAGGCAGAGGCCTACAGAGATTGGGATGGAGGCAACGAGAGATGTGGAGGATTTGCAGAGGTAGGTAGAGTGACTATGGAGAGAGAGAGCGGATCTACGACAGGAGCAAGATGAGCTTCGGGACAGAGTGTGTTGTTTAGAGTAGACAGTCAGAGATATGGGGTTTATGCAAGCAAGAGAGGATGAGATGAGGGATCAGGTACGTGTGATGCGGGCAGAGAGAGACATAGCACATGCATAGGTGCAAGCTCTGGAGGTAGAGAGGGATGTAGATTTGGCACGAGTTCATGTGTTGTAGAGTGAGAGGGCAATGGAAGAGACACAGGTACAATCTCTTTAGAGAGAGAGAGATGAGGCAGTGTCACAGGTATCGACTCTTCAGAGAGAGCGAGATGTAGCAGAGTTGAGATTACATGTGCTGGAGAGGGATACGGATGCAATGGTTACTCGGGAACAGGCCGCACAGAGGGAGAGAGATGTCATAGAGGTGTGGATGCAGACACTATAGGGAGAGAGGGATGCAGCAGTGGCTCAGATGTAGGCAGTACTAGTTGAGGGTGGTGAGGTAGGAGAAAACATATAGGGATTGCAGGCACAACTGCAGGCTGCATAGGCTAAGAGGGTCAGGGTCACAGAGCAAGTGCAACAGCTGAGGTCAACACAAGAGGCATGGGGTAGGAGCGGAGAGTCATTAGTGCGAATCGAGACAGATACAAACATGAGCGAAATATCACTAGATATAAGGCTGGGTAGAGAGATGATTATATGCAGGAGGTAACCTAGTGGAGGTGTGCTTATGAGTAGGTAGTTCCAGATTTGGTGCAACGCACAGTGCACTATGTCAGGAAGGTACCTCAGATGCCGACACCATCCCAGTCATTAGGGACACATACCAGAGGATATAGTGATTTTCAGCTGACTCCTCGCTATGGTGGTTATTAGGGGACTCCCACACGCAGAGGGCCAATAACCAATTCTCCTCAGAGATCAAATGTGGGCAACTCACAATAGAGTGGGAAAAGAGCAGGTGACAAGATATGGGTTTTTTGACAGATTCAGGATGGAGATTTAGTACATATCAGTAGAGATCAGATGTGATCTACATCCTTGGACTTGTACTATTTTATTTGATGATATATTCGATGGATATGTATTTTGATGAGATTGACATTGTATTATTTTGATTATGATATGTGATAGCCCTTATTGACACTATGTGTTATTTTTATGTGATGGATGATTTATGTTATGCCTATGGATATGATTTTATGCTCTTATTATGGATCATGTAATGTATGCACATGTGTATGATAATTTATGCTTATGTGGATGATTTAATTATGCATGATGTTGATGATGATTTATCTATGTTGATGTCATTGTGTATATTATGTATTAATGTTTATGATGTAGTATGGGATGAATGTTTGGTATTATATGAAATTATTATGTACCTAACAATTTATTTTGTAGGTGGTGATACATGTGTTGTGTAAATGTTAACATAAAAATGTATGGATTAAAATGAACTAGAGATGTCTAAGTTAGTATGCATGTAGAATAAAATGTAATGGACCTATAATGTAACATGCAATATGAATGAAAAATAGATTTCTCCATGAAATACAATGCAAACATAAATGTCAATAAGGACTTGCATGGGAATGTGGGTAGATGATAGGTGTGGTGTGGGTATGATACTGCACCTGCCAAGAACCATTAGTATCCTAAGAATAAAAAAAGTGAAAGAATCTAAGCTTGCACAACCAAAATCCTCAGTCATGGGTTAGGAACAAGAATGAATGAGGGATTCATGCAATGAGATGAAATGCAATCATGAATTCAATTTTCCATCTTTGGAGCATTGATTTTTTCTATAGCATAAGATACCAGCTACTAGGGTATATGAAACCAAGGCAATTTAGCATCCAATGCATAAAACAAACACTGCAAACAAGGTTTTCCCAACACCCCAAGGTCATAAAGACCTTGGTTGGGCTAGGTATTGGGATGACCACAAGCACAAAGGGATGTCCCCAACATAACAGAGGATCTTGGAGACCCTAGTGGGTACTACATGGGAATGACCAAATAGACAACAACAATCAACCACCAAAAGATTGCCCCTATATTAACCCATCAAAACACACCATAATATGATAGATCATGGCGACCTTGACCAGTTGTAATAGGAAAATCAAACAATAAACAAAAACAAAAAGCATTAAAAGATCATAATCAAATTCAAACATCCTTTGCCATAGGATCACATGGGTGGATGGGGTTGATGAGTTCTGTTAGGAAGGATGCATCCTATTGAGACCGATGATGGATACTAAATTAAGATGACCCAGGTGGTGCAATATTTTTGTCATTAACCATATCTTTTGACACTAGAGGATCTTGTTTGTGAAGAACCAGCTAGATAAGGGCACTCTTGACAACACAACGCAAGAAACCGGACAAAGACTAACACAAGACTGACACACCCTAAAGACCTAGGGGCTCAAGGGCTAATCAGAGATTAGCCTTGCCTACGTGAAAGTGTAGAGCCCTTGTAGTTCAAGAAAATAATATGGATAAAAGTAGAAAGAGGAATAATGGAGACCGTTGAGATGCCAACCAAATAATACAAAAAGTCAATAAAGATAAAACAAAGTAAAGCGAAGAATAATCCCCGGGGGTGGATCAAAAGATCGACCTTGCCTATGTGAAAGTGTAGGGGCAATGTAGTTCAAAAAAGACAAACGACAACTGACCATGGATAAAAGCAAAAAGGAGATGATGAAGACAGATGATGGATGACCATCACGGGATGGTAAAAATTCCTTAGGGGTAGATCAAATGATCAGCCTTGCCTACCTAAAAGCGAAGGGGCAATGTAGTTCGACAAATGACGAAAAAATCGACGTGACAGGATGAGGCCTAGATAGAGACCGACACAATGGATGATTCTAGATGATGACACAAACTGACTAACAAGCAGACGAATGACATGAGCTCAGATTGGGATAAAAAGCTCAAGATGATGGATAGCCAATGTGGATTGTCGAATGCTCAATCAAAATATATACCAAGTGACCTAGGATGGGAAGGGAGAGGATGTTAGGATAGGATGGATGAAGTCATAAAGTAACTAGGACACAAAGTAGATAATGATTAAGCCCTCTACGGATGATGCTTGTTACTAGGTTTTCACCACCTTTACTTATCCAAGATGCCACCAAGGGTTGCTTTCACCATAGGACGAATTTATTTCTCTTTACTATTTTTGGATTTTTTTATTTTTTTATTTTATGCAGATAGGGTCACCGAGCAGACTTAGGTATAAAACCTTTTCAGATGCACGATGTTAATAGGATTTTCTAGGGCATCTCCTTTAAGGGTGGCGAGTTTGTATGCCCTAGATCCATACTTTGCGGTGATGATATAGGTCACCAACATGGAACTGTTAAGGACAAACCTTCTTGTTGTAACTGCATTTGAGACAGTTTTGATAAGCTTGAAGGTGATCATAGGATTTGATCTATCTTTCATCAAGTAATTCTAGCTAAGTAAGCTATGCAACACGAGCATCTTCCTCACTGATAATGTTCTTCAGAGAAATTCTCAGCGATGGGATCTTGACTTCGATCGACAAGATGGCCTCGACACCATATACAAGGGAATATGGGGTGGCACCGATAGGGGTATGGATGGAAGTGTGATACACCCAGAGGGCGGGATGAATGTGGAGATTCCAATCTCAATCAGTGTTATTGATGACCTTTTTGAGGATTCAAATCAGATTCTTGTTAGTAGCTTCTGCCTAACCATTACCTTGGGGGTAATAAGGTGTTGACCAATGATGTTGAATATGAAAAGTGTCAAAGGTGTTTCATGGCCTAGTTTTTCAAAGGCTTTCCATTATCTAAGAGGATGGTGGATGGGATACCATATCTACATATAATATGGTAGAGGATGAATTTTGAAATCTGAGTACTAGTGATTTGTGTGAGCGGCATTGCTTCCACCCACTTGGTGAAGTACTCAGTGGTGGTAATAATGAAGGTGTGGTCGTCAAAGGATGGCAGGTATATTTTTCTGATCAAGTCAAAACCTCACTGAGAGAAGGGCCATGGTGCAAGAAGAGGCTAAAGATCCTGTGCCAGGGTGTGAATCAGATCTGCATGTTGCTAACATGGGAGGAATTTCTTCACCAACTCGCAGGAATCATGTTATAGCATAGGCCAATAATATCCAACTCGAAGAATCCTTTTAGCCAAGGCCATACCATTTGAATGGGCCCCACAAACACCAATGTGTACTTCTATTAGTGTTGTATGGGCTTTGGTCTCATCCAAACACCTAAGGAGGGTTCCATTATACCCACAATGATAAAGTGTATCACCAACAATGACATATTAGGATGAACGTTGGATAAAGGATTTGCATTGGTTTTGTGTGAGGTCCGGGGGTAGAATGTTATCATGCAAGTAAGCATAAATGTCTTGGTACCAAGGGGAAGCGGGACCTACGATGTCACACACCATTTCAGTCTCAAGGATGTCATATGCTGGGATTAAGAGTTGTTCATCAAGGAACTCACATTCTATTTGATCCTTGGGCATGCCGATTAAGGAGCCAATAGTAGCCATGGCATCGACTACTTTGTTTTGTACCCTAGGAATCTGATCAAATTGTATGGAGGTGAAATAATTCTTGAAGTTTTCCACCATGCGTTTGTAGGGTAGAAACTTTTCATCCTTTGTTAGGAACTCATCATTAACATGCTTAATGACCAACAAGGAATCACTGAAGACTTTTAGATGAGTTATGTGCCAATTTTTGGCAATTTTGAGGACTGTGAGGAGGGCTTCATACTTAGCTATATTGTTGGTGCATGAGAATGCTAATATGAATGAATTTGGGATATAATCACCTTGGAGGGTAACAAATATAATTCCTTCCCCCGATCCATTATGAGTGTAGGATCTATTGAAGTATAATATCTAGGTGGGTGCTTCTGCAACTGCAAAGACTTCTTCATCTAGAAATTCGGTGACCAAAGGATAAGCATCTACTAAGGGTGCACCGACCAACTGATTGGTTATAACTTGTCCTTTTATGGATTTTCGATCCACATATTCTATGTCCAATTAACTTAGGAGAATGACCCACTTAGCCATGCGACCAGTTAAGGTGGTTTTGGACAACAAATATTTCAGTGGATCAATTTTTGCTATTAGTTTGATAGGATGGCTAAGCATATAATGTCTGAATTTCTGTGTACTGAAAACCACTGCAAGGCAGGATTTCTCCATTGGTGAATAATTCAATTCATAACCAACCAAAGTATGAATAATGTAATAGATTGCTCATTCTTTTGCGGACTCATCATGTTGTGCCAATAATGCCCCCAATGTGACTGAAGTAGTGAAGATTTTTAGCAGGAGGGGTTTTCCTGGAATAGGTGGCATCAAGATTGGCGGATGGGCCAAGTACTCTTTAATCTTATCAAAACCCAACTGACACTCTTGATTCCATTTGAAGGTGGTGTTTTTCTTCAGAAGGTGGGAGAACGACTAACACTTATCTGCAAGTTGGGCTATAAATCGATGGATAGATTGTAGCTTTCCCTAAAGGTTTCTTAACTATTTCATGTTTTGAGGTGGAGGCATTTCCATGATAGATTTTACTTTGGAAAGATCAACCTCGATGCCCCTTCGAGAGACTATAAAGCCCAACAATTTCCCAGGCATGACGCCAAACACACACTTTTTCAGATTTAGTCTTAGCTTGTATTGTTCCAACTACTCAAAGATCTTTTTCAGAATGGCAGGATGCTCTGCTCTAGTTCTGGACTTTCCCAAAAAGTCATCAACATAATCTTCAATGATAATGTGGATGAGGTCATGGTACATGACAGTCATTGCTCACTAATATGTTTCCCCTGCGTTCTTAAGACCAAAGGGCATAACATTGTAGCAAAAGGTACCCCAAGGTGTTGTAAAAGCAGTCTTATGCTGGTCTTTGAGTGTAATTTGAATCTGAGTGTAGCTAGAGAAGCCATCCATGAGGGACAACATCTCGTGCCTTGCAGTGAGGTCGACTAACATGTTGATATTGGGCAATGAGAAGTCATCTTTCAGACAAGCTTTGTTGAGATCCCAGATGTTTGTGCAAATCCTAATGTCTTCGTTGGGTTTAGCAACATGCACTATGTTGGAGATCTAATCAGAATAGTCAATGGGTTTGATAAAGCTAGCATCTGGTAATTTCTCCAATTCTTTCTTGACTAATAGTGCTACTTGCGGATGCATTTTTTTGAGTTTCTACTTAACAGGCTTGGCGTCCGGGCAAATATCTAGATGGTGAACTACTAAAGCGGGGTCCAAACCTGGCATGTTTGAGTATGACCAAGCAAAGTTGATGATTTCGTCTTTGAGCAGCTAGAAAATGATAGAATATTCTTGTTCTGATAATGATTTAGCTATGTAGGTGATCTTCGGGGCTTCTGCAGTACCCAGATTGACTTCTTGAGTTTCTTCGATTAGGATAGATGATCATGTAGATGATTGAGTTCCCACAAGGGGAAGATGAACATTTCCATCCTCCAATGCCTCATTGAGGTTTTCACTGTTGGATGCATCCTTTATTTTTATTTTTTCCAGGTCAAGAAGCACCTCCAGGAGGTTTTCACTAGATGACCATTTTTTATTTTTCTTATTTTTACTTTTGTGATTGGAGCGTTCATCTTCCCCCAATCCCATAAGATTGACATATACATCTAGAGAAACATTTTCAGGTGCACTATCACGTAGGTCCCAGTCAATAAGTTTGGGATGACGTAGGGAAAGGCTAATGGTAAAGACAGATAGGCAATCAAACATGGATGAAAGGTCCATGTGATCCACGTCATCGTACGCATGTATGATGGACTCTTCCTCAGGTATGTCTTCTAAGGGACCATTGTCCATAGTAACACTGTTGGAAGCATTGGATGATGTTGCAAGGCCTTTCTACTTTTTTTCATATCCTAGGCCTAAATTTTGTTGATGCTTTGGTACATCAACAGGTTGTAGCTACCCTTGTTATTCTTTACCCAGACCCCCAACTTGATAGTTATGCTTTTCTGCGAACTTAGCAGACCAGGGGTATACTTCTTGAAAATATTCCTTCAGGGGAGGATCCAGTTGGGGCTCTTCACGATATATCCACTGCCTGATATCATCTTCTGGTGTATCTTTCCTTAAACCAAGGGACCAAAAAGTGCTAGTAGGGATGTTTTTGGCATTGAAGGTAATGTTCTTGTCTTCTTTTGGTACAAACTGTGAAGGTTGAACGTAAGTGTGTGGTGACGGTGGCATGGTTGCCACATTCAAAGTTGTACGCATTTCATACTCACCACAACCCTTGTCGATGATCTGGACTTTAGTGATGGTGGGATCAGTGGTGGAAGATGGAGTGGCTGATGTGGTGGATTATGGATTGGAGGATGACAACTGAGATGCCCCCATTTTGACTCTGGGACAATAATGTAAATGGGGAAATGAAGCTTCTAAGGTGCAACAATATTCAAATGGTTGGGGTTCAGCATAAACGGGGACCTTTTTTCCATTAACTGGGAATTTTAGGCACTGATGATATGTGGAGGGGATGGATTGCATGGCATGGAGCCATGGACGACCTCGGAGGAGGTTGTAAGGTAAGTCCAAATCAAGGACATGACATGTAGTGTACTGAATCATGGGTCCAACTTGGATGGGAAGACTAACAATTCCTTCAAAACCTCTTTCCCCATTATCATAAGCCTTGATTATAATGATTTGATTACTCATATCCACTTGAGTATACCCTATTTGCTTTATGAACTTTAGATTACATAGATTAAGGGAAAAGCCATTATTTACCAGGACCCTTTTTACTTTATGACAAGCAACCAGGACTTCGATGTGTAAGGGATGGTTATGGTTGGCATCAATGTTAGGCATATCATTTTGGTTGAAGTGTAATTGGTAGGATAAGGCAAGATGTCCCACTAAAGCTTGAAATTGCGTTTGATCAATGTTGTTAGGGACTTGGGTCTCTTGTAGAGCTCGGTTCAGGATCTCTTGATGTACAGGAGAATATTTAAGTAAATCCAAAATTGAAATGTGAGTAGGAGTCTTTCCTAAGTGATCAAGAATGTTATATTGAGAATTCATAGGATTTTGCTGGGTAAATGCAAAAGTTGCAGTAATAGTAATGCAGGTTCTTTAGGTGGCAATATCACATTAGGGATCTTTAGCTTTTACATGTATCATGGATATGCGGGGTTCCACCTTCTCAATTCAATGGACAATGCCATCATAATTGAGGGGCACATTCTTATAATTTATGTTATTTGTATTGTTGTTTTAGGGATTGTTATTGGATGTGCTTGCGCCTTGATTATGGTTAGGGAAGGCATTTTGATAAATCTATAATTGAGCATTAGACGATGAAGCCTGATTGGCATCCACATGAATATCTCCTTGATCTATAAGATCTTGGATATATGTTTTTAGATTTTGACACTTGTTTAGGGTATGCCCTTTAATCTTATGAAACTCATAGTATTTGTTTTCTTTAAACCAAGACAATTTAGGATTAGATTCATTGGGTGGCTTGGTTATAGGATATGTGATTGGATAATTGGCTTGCAGGAGCTTGTTGAACACGACATTGAGGGGTTCTCCTAATTGGGTGAACTGGTGTTTATTGTTCCCTTGACTATTCTGGTTTAACTATTGAGGGGGACAAGGTATCCCCTATGGTACTAATATGATGTTTTGGGCAGATGGTTAGTTAGGAACAGATTGTTGCCTTTGAGAGGTACTAGATACTTGAACATGCTTAGTGTCAGTGACACCATCATTCACAACATTCTTGTTCTTGTTCCAGTAGTGTAATTTATCTCTAGATGACCATTCTTTGTCATGATTGTGTATCTTGACATTCCCTTTAGCAATAAGGGCCAGCTCTAGGATGGGTCCTTTCTCCACTATCTCAGTGAAGGATGATACATAATGGAGCCTGAAGTTATGGGCCATGTCAGGATGTGAATTCTCCACAACTATCACGCATACCACAACACAATGGTTTACATGGGGAAAACCCTTTTGGAAGAAAAACCCCACACTCCAAAAGCCACACAATTATTATTTAGAAATCAAAAGATTGCAATATACTTGCAGAGCAAGCTTCTCACAAGAGTATCACCACCAAAGATCAAAAGACAACACGACTGCTATCAGACTCTTAGAATACACCCCCATCTACATACATCCTAGCCACTTATAACAAGCTTTTTGGAACCTTCTAGAATTAGGGTTTTACAAGGTCATTTTTCATTTGACATGTTAATGGAAAAACCTTGACGTGTCAATGGGAAAAAACCTTGATGTGTCATAGGGAAAAACCTTGATGTGTCAATGGGAAAACCTTGACGTGTCAGCAAAAAAGTTTTTTGGGGTGATGCCAAAATCTCATATCTTGCTACAAGTGTATAGTATTTGCATGATCAATCACCACATACTAACATACATCCTATCAACAATAAACTATATATAATTGCAAGGTTGAGACACATTTTCCCAACAGGCTGAAGGGGTCATAATAGGATGACTTAAGGGGATCTATGAATGAAGGTCCTAGGACAAAATTATGGCTTAAGGGGATAAAATTTGGTGAAGTTTCCCAAGGCAACCAAATTTTATTAAGTTAAATATATATTACTTTTTAAAAATGTATATTTAAAGGATGTAATTAATAATATATGATGGCTTTTAAGGGGCCCTAAGTATAGTTTTAAGGGGATGTATGGCTTAACTGTCCTAGGACAAAATGATGGCTTTAGGGTTTAGGGTTTAGTCCCCTTAAGCCATTTTCTTAAAAATCCCCTTTTAAACCATATTTAAATATACAAAGTAAGGAGTTGTTCTGATTCACATATGTATATAAAAATTAATTATGATAACATTGCAAAAGTAGTTTTTTATGTTGATGATCATGCTATCATCAATACTGAAGCCAAATAAATTCAAAACAAACTAAGTATATCAAAACAATTCTAAGTATCACAAACTAAGTGTATCAAAATAATTCTAAAAAAGTTCAAAATGTGTGAATGTAATCCATCATAGATATGTACCTCTAAAAATTAGAATTAAAAAAAAAACACCAATTTAAAAGTCAATACAATATTAATTAATAGATTATTTAATATTTCTTACTAAATTTTTGTCTCGTCATTATACTATTATATTCATAAATTCAACAAAATTAATAAAATTCAATAAGATAATTGTCTTAATAAAGTGTTGTGGCTCTCTGATGCATCTCTTCATTTCTTTGTGTTTTCCTTTTCATAATAGGACTATCTCCTCTCCTCTAACCATCATTGATGCTCATCTAAGTCCACATCAATGGTCCTAACGACATCAACAATATTTTGCATCGTAGATGCAAAACGCCTCAAATGTGATGGAATACATTCTTCATTTTGAATAGGGTTGATTTGAACCTAAATGTATCTAACATTTACATTGATTTATGATCATAGGTGAGCACCATCAGATGCAAGTGGTGGAGGTGGGAGGTTATGAGGTGGAGTGGGTGGAGGTGGTGGTGGAGGACGAGGAGGTGGATTACAAATATCGTCAATATTGAATTGATCCATGATCTAGATATAAGTGAACTTGCATTAAATTTGTAATTTCAAAATGTAAGATGCATGTTTTAAAATCCCCTTAAACCATTCAATATAAATGACCTAATTGAATACAAATGAAAAAATGTGTAAGGCTAATTTATGTCTAAGGAATGTTTTTGATAATGTAAGCAACATTTATAGGGTGTTGTACCCTTCACAGAGAGCCACAAGGGCCAATAGAGTCCAAGATCAAAAAAGCATCACAACAAAACACCAAACCAAAAATAGACACGGACTAACAACACTCGGACCAACAACAAACCAATAGCAGACTAGCTGGCATTCTCCCAGTTCTTTGACAGAAGTTGGACCAAATCATCACCGATCCACTCCTGGCTGTCTTCAGTCTTCTTCATCTCCATCTTGTCCTTTATGACAACTGACAAGGTACTAGTGACACAGTGGACTAATTTGATTGTGAAATAGGTCAAACCATTGAATTTTTGTCTATTTTGTCCATTCTTTCTTTCAGCAGACCGAGCTCCTCCCCGCTGCCTGTAGTGTAGTTGGGATCATTCTACTCAATATCCAACAGTTCCGACGAGTGAGAGGTCGAAATCTCCTTCTGAGCTTTACCCTTTTTAGGAATGGATGAGGGACCTCTGGCTTCCTCACCTTCTGACACCTCTTCAACTTTGCTATCTCTGTTGTCCAACAACTCCTCTTCAATGTCCAAATCCCTAACCTACACTTTTTTCCTATTCTTTGCCAACCTGCCAGAGCGCCGAATGATGGCATCACATCCAATAACCATAGTCTCCGCAACCACCGTATCACCCAACGAGTCCTTGCTCACAACATTTTTCCCTTTATTCGAAGGCTCCTTCTCCTCCTTACCTTTCTTTTTTGGGGAAAGCTTACTGGAAGTCTTAGCAGGGGTAGACTTGAGGTCACACCCGCACTAGTTTGGGCAGTGTTATGCCTTGCATAACCACCCCATTTTAAATTTGATTAAAATGGGACCCCTTCCCCCCCTCTTTTGCTCTAAATTCTGACATCTTTTGGGTCTGTGGATTTTATTTCTTTGATTTCTTTCGAGGTCCTTAGTTGTTCATCTCGCCCATCCAAGTCGTTCCCCTAGGTTGCACATTGAAAACTTAAGTTTTAAGGAAAAGTTTGGGTTTTCACTCAAGGTCGGGATTATCCGTCCCATCCAGATTTTCCCGAATTCCATCCAAAGCCCGGCGAGGTACCTTTAGCGTTGGAGTCCAAAAAATTCAGGACTTCGTGGAATTCTGCCTGGTCTAGATTTTTTCAGATTCTGTTTCACCGTTGGGTTCCTGAATTTCTCCATTCCGTCTTGTCTACACCATTAGTGCACTTGGGTAAGATTTATGAGGTCGAATTTAAAGGGATTTGGGATCACTTGCTCTCATCTTTGTTGGGAATTTTTTCTTACATCTGAGATTGCATGAGTTGAGGCTTGAATTTCTTGATTTGCTTGTTGGTGTGTGGATTTCTGGTGTTTCGAGTTGATTTGGTTGCTAGGGCATCCGAGTTGGAAGCTCCTTACGTTTGTGGTTGAATTTGATCTATTCATGGGTTATGTTTGGGGTTCAAGGATTCTCAATGCTTATTTGGTACTTCACCCTAGTTCATTCAGTCAAAACGTTCAATTGTATCGCATGTTGGTGAGACACTAAATTGTGTCTCCCCGATGCCAAAGTGTCTGATCACAGAACCCGTCGGCAAGACAATCACTATCGGCAGGGATCATTCTGACAGACCAAAGGTCACGCCAATCTCCAGGTTTTTTCCTTACTTCAGGACTCTTTGTTCTAGCCAAATTTTCCCGGATTCCTTCAGTTT
Organism: Sequoia sempervirens; assembly: GCA_007258455.2. Taxonomy (NCBI): domain Eukaryota; kingdom Viridiplantae; phylum Streptophyta; class Pinopsida; order Cupressales; family Cupressaceae; genus Sequoia; species Sequoia sempervirens. The sequence goes on along the minus strand of VDFB02005680.1, from coordinate 23,607 downwards.
CTTGGAAATGTGCTGGTGTTCAGAGTTTTGCGCTCTTCGCGGAATTCCGGTCCAACTGAATTTTTTTGGATTTTCTGCCAAGCTTCGAGTGACTTGAAATTTTTGACACAAGAATGATTTAGGTGATGAATGCTTGATATTCCATGCTTATTTTGATGGATTTCACAATGTTATATGCATTCCTTCTTCATTGAATGATCTATTTGTGAACCTTATGCCTACTTCGGGATTCTCCATTCTGGCCGAATTTTCCCGGTTTCCTTCAGTTTTCTGAAATGTAAAGTTTTGGGTCATTCGTGGAATTCCAGTCTGGCCGAATTTTTTTCAATTCTCTGCTATGCTTTGTGGAATTTAAGAAATTGGATAAAATTGATGAATCTAATGATGAATGCTTAAACATATCTTACTTTAGCTTGATGAATTTCACTGTTGTATAGTGCTTGTGTTCATTTTGATGATTCATTATTGACATTGGTGCTTCATCATGAGAATCTGCGTAGTTCAAAAAATTTCAAAATTCTTTTCAAATTGTTTTTCCCCGGTTAACTTGGAATCCCGAACTTCACAATGTTGATGCTTAATGGCTAATTTAATGGTTTTATAATGATTTTAAGCTAACACTTGGATGAAAATGTTGTCAACATTTGGATTCTCACATTGGTGTTTGATGAATGTAGGTTGAGTATGGCAGGACAATGGTGGCTGGAGAGGCTAAAGGACACAAGGGGATCATCCATCTCTGAAGCAGAAAAAAGAATGAAGCTGGACGAAAAAGAGTAGGATTCCTAAAGGCAAGATGGCATCAATCTGGTTCGATGTTTCAGATACGAATATGAACACCCCCACTACAAAGGACTAAGATTATCATGGGATAATGTAACTGGGCACTAGCTAGATGACGCAGCGACCTACAGTGCAATCATTAATGAATATCAACCCAATAAGAGAGATTGGGACAATACGATGGGGCAACTGGAGAATAATATTAATGCTATTGAATGGCGAATTTGGGTTTCACCTATGCCACTTGCGAAGAGCTTGCAGAGGATGTTCTTGGTGACGAAGGCCATAATGGAACAAGGTATGGGTGAAGTGGGGGAAGTAGTTAATGCAAAGCTGCATCAAAAGTCGTGCTTCCTCATTGTTTCGCTTTGCCTCTTCTTCACGTGTTTTGGGTCTAAGTTATGTGGGAGATCCTAGGCCGATCTGGTTGGTGCTTGTGCATTTAATGCATGTTTGACTTTGTTTTGAATTCTTCTAGGGTCGACTTATTCTGTGACTGACTTATTGTAAACCCTAAATGGGCCGACACATCTGGCATTTTTTTATAAATATAGTGTTTCGCCTCTTTTGTAAGGGTTAGAAGAGTTAGAAAAAAGGGTTAGAAGAGTTAGAAAAAAAGGGTTAGAAGAGTTAGAAAAGGATTAGAGTAGAGGTAGAAAGGTAGAGGATATGATGTCAAAAAAGCAAGTCAGGGTTTTTAAGTAAGTTAGACATTTTTTTTTGCAGTTCAATAGGAGAAGGAGGTGATGTATCTTTCTAATTTTCTTAGCAGAGATGGAGATAATTTGAAGACATGGGTTTATGTACACTGGTGATCTTGCCAGATTTGTAAATGCTTCTTATCTATTTCATTGACAATAGGAGCAGCCATACTTAAACCTACTTTATATTATGCTCTAGAATGGTATTCATTTTGGGTTATTCATTTGATTTGAAAAGCTTTGAAGGAATGAAATTTTATCTTATGTTTTGTTTGAATGGTGATTTGCAATCTACTGTTAAAGTTTACACTGTGAATGAATGAAACTTCTTATCAATTACAGGTTAATTTTATTTTGCAGTTCTAGTTTAGGAATTCCTTGGAAGGTAACAAATCTGATTAGTTGAATGAATCAAAATTCTTTTTAGTTTGAAAACCTTGACCTATCTTTTTCTATTTCTTTAAAACCCCCAGTTAAAGTAGGTTTAGATAAATGTTTGATCTTGCAACAATCTAGAAGCTCAAAACCAGTAGGCCCCTTGAATATTACAGTCATATTGACCACTTCGTGAAACAACAATGTTGTGAACCAACATCAAGGACATTGGAAGGTGATCAATTTGATTACTGATTGTCTCTTTTAGTAAAGGTGAGATACTTTTACTTTTATCTTACTTGCATGTCATGGGTCAACTTGGCACCTCAACAGGCAGCTCCCTCAATACCCTTAAGTTTTTTGGTAGCAGGTTTGGGTTTCTGGGAATCAGCAGGGACTGGGTGACTCTTCCTGACAAGGCCTTTAGATTCGGCTGGAGATAAGTTGGTCTCAGTGGGGGGCTCAATTTCCTCAATTTAGATGACCTAAATGGGTTTTGGAGGGCATGAATCCCGATGAAAGTGGTAGAGTCTTAGGATATGACCCTGGTGGAGTGGCAAGGGAGTAGGATCATTGGGATTTAAAGCAGCAGACTCCACACATTTTTTGACTGAGTTTTCAAGGTCCATTAGCAGAAAAAAGGGAAAGCTTAGTAAAACTTTATGCCTAAGGTGATTTAACAAGGGAAAATGGTAGAAGTAATAGGTCTTGTAACTTCCTTCTAGCATGACATATTTCATTAGTGCAAGACACACCTAGTTCCACAACTGAGGAAGAGCCTCCCGTTTAAACCCAAATTGGTTGCGCATCGGCTTCTCATCTCCCACAAATAATTTATCCATACTAACATTGTCTTGGGTCTTTGAATGTTTAGGATGCTTCATGTCAGAGCACTGGAGACCCGTCACCTGCGTAATCACTTCCTCATCCACCATAAAGGAGATGCCTCCCAGAGACACATGTCAATTCTTCCAAGAGTTGATGAACTGGGTCGATAGATTAAGGTCATGGCCCACATGTCTCTCTACCAAAGGAGCAATGCCACCTTTGACACAAATGTTCTAGACTAGTAGATCCTTGCAAAATTCATTGTAATTATCTAGCTTTGTCTGCACCCTATCACCCCCCATGATTCTACACTGCACATAGTATAACCAGGAACCCTGAAAAAATAGAATGTTAGAGATAATAGCAAGGTGAAAAATCATCTGCGTAATAAGGCATTTAAGCCATAAACGACAATCTTTGGGAATCAATCCTAAGGATAGGTCACACACATGAGTAAATAATTTCCCTAAAACAATCTTAGTAGAGGCATTAATGAGGATTTCCTCGCATAAATGGCTAAGCAAAAAGGACATGATTGGCAGGGAAGGATTGCCTTCCATGTAGCATAAATACTGAAATCTAGGTAGGATAGTTGCGGGGCCATAGTTATAAATCTCTGAATTGATAGCATTTAAGGGTTGGTCAACTTTAGTTATACCACATATAGAATCTATAAGGCGCGAAAACAAACTAGCAGATAAAGAAAAGCCAAAAAGCAGCTTTGTCTCATAATTACAAGTCATATCAAAATCGAAAACAAAGAATTTGAAAATCCGTAATCTTAAGTAAATCCCCATAAGGAGATTACGACCAGTACAATCCAGCTTAGAATTAATCATTCGGTACTTGTTGGAGCAAAACATGATTTCCTTTTTCCAAACGGGCTCCATCCTATAATTTGAAAAATCCCACTTGTTATCCATCCCATTGATACAACTAATCATCCATTTCATCAAAACAATAAGACCACATAGCCCAACGAGAAAGCATGTGGAACCCCCAAAAATCTAGCTAAGCACATGTGTTTTCATCATGGGTCAAGTAAGGGCTTTGTTCCTTCACTATAATACTCTGAATATTAGGCGGAAGTAAACTTAAATCATGCCAACATTTGGACAATTTCTAGTGAGAGCCAAAATTGGCTAAGGCGTCAGCCACTTGGTTCCCCTCTCTGTAAATATGACTAGCCACCTTTAATTTTAATTTAGACACAAGGAATCTAATGTCTAGAAGAATATCCTTAGTGTTTCACCCCAACAGTCTATCAAAATTAATAGCATCAATAATGGACTTAGAGTCACCTTCAATGTGCAGGATCTCTATCCCCAAGGAAACAACTATTTGTAAGCCCTTTAACAACACTCTAGCTTTCGCTATCATAGAAGAATGAAGACCAATCCCCCCAGCATAACTAGCCACCAACTTTCCTTTGTGATCCCTGATCACACCTCCTGTACTTGCTCTGCCCAAGTTGCCCTTAGCAGCCCCATCGAAGTTTAGTTTAAACCAACCTTTGTTAGGGGGTTTCCAAATAGTGGCTCTCCTAGCTAGAATTTTGGAGTTGTTATATGAATTGGCATCCAGGTTCTGATGCCAAGCTTTAGCTATGCTTATTTATCTCTCAGTAGGACCTTTATCTAGGGTTTTCCCTTTGAAGAGAGATATTTTTTGCAATGAGTCGAAATCCTATACCAAACACCTCTTTCGGGTTCATCTCAGTGTTCTAAGGCATGTTACAAATGAAAAAACAAATAATTGATGTGAAATATCATTAAAAATTATATTAAATTAGGAGAAATTATGATGGCTTAAGGGGTCCTCATAGGATGGCTTAAGGGAATAAAATTTGGTGAAGTTGCCCAAGGCAACCAAATTTCATTAAGATCCTAGGACAAAATGATGGCCATAGGGTTTAGGGTTTAGAGTTTAGGGTTTAGGGTAATAGAATGGCCTAAGGGGATCTATGAATTAAGGTCCTAGGAAAAAATGATGGCTTTAGGGTTTAGGGTAATAGGATAGCTTAAGGGGATCTATGAAGTAAGGTCCTCGGACAAAACATTTGATGGATTAAGGGGATAAAATTTGGTGAATTTCAAGATAGTGCTTCTAGATTTAACTTTTTTTTTTTACATCAATGTCAAACTAAATACACGGTAAATCATGAAGCACTATCTTTCTCAACTCTATGTGTTTACTATACGTTAATATTTTAAGGGGTTATCAAAAGGTTGCAATGTTCTATAAAATTCTTATTGGTTGAGCTACTCATGATATAACTACAATGTTAGTTGAATTTTGAAACATAAAGGCTTCCAAAATGAGTTCCTTCCAAATAATGGACTTGCTAGAGCCTAAGAATGTTGAAGCTTGGGTGGCCCTTGGAATAATGGACTTGCAAGTTATTGAAAAAGGTAGTGATCATGAAGGAATGGAAAAGATGCGTAGAGCCTTTGAATTATACTCGTACTGTGCAATGACATTAAATCATTTAGCAAACTATTTTTTCTTCATAGAACAACATTTTCTTGTGGAATAGTTGATTGAGATAGCTCTTGTTTCTCCTGGCCAACCTCTCATGAAATCTCATTCATATTATAATATTGCATGATCTTATCAAGTGGAGCCTTCATCCCCCCCTTCCATGAGAAGCCTCTCTTAAAATGTTTGAGGCCTTAACACACCTAACAAGAGGAAGGTGGGAATGCTCTAGGCTATAGTTTAATCACTAAATATTGAATGTATATCATTGTTAAATTTGGTTTCCTTGGGAAACTTCACCAAAATTTGAGAACTTCTTTGATCCCCTTTAAGACATGTCATATTAGGACCCCTTAAGACATCGGTTTAGGGTTTAGGGTAATAGGATAACTTAAGGGGGTCAATGTTTTTGATTCATCACATATGCAAGAACATTAGTTTATTAATGTTTTTGAATTTATGAATAGATTTTCTATTTCCTTAGATAACTTTTATGATCGAGGAATTAAGCATACAAATATAAATTAACCCTCTTTTGACAATTTAGGATAGTCTCTATGGTCTACCCTTGAGTTTATAGAAATGTGTATTATTTAGAGAAAATCAAAATGTGTCTTGACAAGTTGTTGGACCTAGATCTTAAAATGGTTATTGAATCCTTGATTACTATTGGTAATTTCTATTCCTTCCCTAATCATCTTTGAAGTCTATGAATAAAAGGAGTGGAAAGACAACCTATGACCATAACTAGATTGATTTTCTATAGATCAAGGTAATCATCCATAGTAAATTTGAGGGTTGTTAAGCATAAGCATAGGGAAAAATGATTCATTGATCTTGAACTAGTTACATTATTCCTGGGCACAAGGTCAACAAAATCCTTGAAAGGAACAAGGTCAACAAAATCCTTGAGAGGCGAGTCAATGTAGGTGTAGGGTTTACAAGAGTGATACAAGGCACCACTTAAAATTTTAAGAGTATTTGTAATGCAATCACCTATGAAAGGAGAAATGTATTTCTTTATGGGGGAAGAAAGTGATTGAATTAACCTCACCATAATCATATGAAGAGGTGTAACACAATTCATTTCAAATAGATTGAATATTTTATTTAGATATATTAAATATTTATTACACACACTCATGGACATATAAATTATAACTTTTATTTAAAATCTTTTTATTTTCTCTACATTTTTTAATTTAATTTTTACTTTTATATCTATTTGAAATAACACTTGGATGAAATAAATCTAGCCTAAGATAATTCAATCCTCTATCTCCCTTCTCCTAAAGGTTTTCTTTCTCATTAGTTTTCTTTTAGCTTTAACTCATGAATTTATTTAGAATAATGGACCCCAGTTTCATGGTAGATATGGATTAATTTTAAGTTGTTGGAAACCATTCTTAAATTTTTTATTGACTCTACATCACTAATGTTACCATTTGAATTTGGTTTTGAAACATTCCTTGCATATGCCAATAGACAAAATGGTTCAATTGTTGACTAAGAAGGTGGGAGGTTTTTGTCTAAATTCAAATTTTATCTTCAACAAGTTATATTGATTGGTTTTATTCTAAATTGATTAATTTGATCAAATTTTAGGTGGACCTTGTGAGTTTTTTAAACCTAAATCATAAACCTGAGGTTCAAGGATTACTTCGGTGGAAAACTATATGAATGTTAATATGTTAGAGACTAGGTGTTTGTTAATATGCAAATGAAATATAATTTCCATAAATTGAAATATTCAAGCATACATATTTAAAACATATTTACAGTTCAAATGAATTTCCATTTTGAAATGTTCAAGCAATCAAATTTAAAACATAAAGTGATGCAAATGATTTTTTTCCATTTTTAAATATTCAAGCAATCAGAGTTAAAACATGTAAAGCAATGCTTGAATTACATCTTGGAAGTTTCTTGGTTTTCAAATGCAAATTTTTTTGTTTGATTTCAATTAGGGTTTCAAAAGGTAATATTTTGGTTTTGAAAGGTTTTTATTTATTTATTACGATTTAAGATTGATTTTAATGTTGGATTTCAATTTAAGGTTGAATTTTTTGTTTCATTTCAACATGTGAGGGTTTCATTTCATGTTTTCTATTTGATTTCTACAAATGAGGGTTTCTTTTATTGCAGGTAAATAGAAATGCAAAGAACTCAATACAAATTTGAACAATACAAACAAAAGCCTAAATTCATATCTAAAATTTTTTAAAAAGTGAAAAAATGCAAAGAAATGAGGTCGATCGCTTACTTGGAGATCGTTGTTGGCATGCTTGAACTAAGATCCCATATGTGCAGAGTGAAAATAATGTTGAGTTTCATTAAAAAAAAAACTCCTCCAAATGGGATCAGGTTTCCTGAAGGCTGGCTTGAGACACCAATACAAAATGGGATCCCAATTTTTTAAAAATGGGATCCTGTTTAGATTTTCAGCTCGGGACCCCGAACCCAAGCGAGATCCCATTTATTGAAAACTAGGATCCCACTTTGTTGAACCCGATTTTGGGATTTTGGCTAAGGCCGAAACTTCCACCTTTCATGGACTCAACTTCATGCGTTTACCCAAGAACAAAGGATGAACAAGAAGAACACCACTAAAGCATGAAGAAGCTGCAAACACTATTGAAGAATGATTGCTATAGTGCTAAAAGAAGAACTTTTGTTGAAACAAATGACAATCAAGATCAAGAAGACAAGATATGCATGAGTGCCCCAATGACACTACTTGAACCAAATGGTAAACAAAGGAAAACATCTTGAAGTTGAAGATATGTATGGAAAAAATACCAAAAGTCTGAAGAATTGATCAAGTGAAAATGGAAGGTCACCTCCAAAAAATAGGAATGCAAGAGTGTCTATATGGTAAGTGATCCATCTCATTGAAATGTAGCCATTGCATCTACCTAGTACATAGGAACAAATACTATATACGTGGTTCACTCCAACATGAACCCAAGGAAGCATTAGCACCAATGGTAGAAACTCCCCATAATGTTGACAAGGGAGAGGGTCGACAAGTACCCTTAAATTGAATGCCAAAAAGAAGTGAATGAAGAAGAATTAAGAACATCTAAACATGCAAACATGAAAGTACCAACAAATATAAAGGGTGTGCAAATAAAAGACACACACACATAAGGCTACTATTGTGGAAGGGACACTCACTTGACAAAGGTGTGATGGCAAACATCAACCCCCCCATGGCATTTTATATCAAAGTGCGAGTATAATAAGGCACAAAGTGATGTGCAAGATCTCCAAAAATAATACACCAGAATATTGAGGCACTTTATTTCAGTGCATTTACATAATGAGAAATGCATACAATGGAATTCCATAATGTCTAAAAAGGGAATACAAGCTGAAAATACAAGTATCTAACAAAAAAAGGAAATTGGTAGCATCATGATGAAGTACATGAAAAAACATGCATTTTTTTAAAAAATGGCAACCAAAAAAGAGTCAAGATGTAGAAGATATGGCCCGTCAAAGTCTCCAAAATGAGAATTGAACAACAATAATATTGAGAAAACTAAATTCTATAAAAAAATAGAAGTCCAAACTAGAAACCACCTAAACCACTGCAAATAGCACAAAATTCTACCCCATTTCAAAAAAAAAATCACTAGAAAATGCCATTGTATGGCCAATATATGGCCTTTGGAAGATAAGGTACAAAATTGAAAAACCCAACGGAGAGAGGTTGCGCTAGGCAAAAGAAACCTCCAAAAAAATTAGAAAAAATGCTGCCAAAGTTGGAGATCTGCCAAATTTAGAGCCCTGGGAAAACATCTCCTCCAAATATAGTAGTAGACACATTTATTTGCAAAAGAACAAAAAATTGCATGTTTTTATTTTTAAAGAAAAACTAGCCAAACAAACTTATTATATTCTTTTTAAGAAAAAAAATAAAAAAACTTTATTAAAGAAATATATTAACAAATTTTATAGGGTGGTGGGAGGGGTGGGGAGGGCGGAGCCCACCCCATGCCTCCCCATGGGCGAAGGACCCAAGGGGCCACCCTGCCACAATATGGTAGGTGTGGTACCTTGCCAGATACCTCCCCCTACATGGGAGTAGGCTTGAGTAAATTTTTTTTAATATAAATTTTTAATCATAAAAAACCTACTGTGAACTTTTGATTTGATTTTTTTCTTCAAATACCTTGATCTACGTGTTGAGGAGGCCGACGACCTCCCTAGCAATTTTTTTCCTCAAAAGATCTTGACACCAAAATAGGTCAAATTATATATCAAAATTCATCAAATCGACCTCCTAAATCCAACGACGAGGTTCTTTTCAGCCCAAAATACTCCAAAATTTTAGCTACCTTCCAGATCTAGAAAAAAAAAATAGTTGCTTCAAACCCTTGTAGATATGATGTCTGGAGACCAAATGAAGCTAAACAAAATGCAAAATTAACTGTAATGACATGAATTTGTACCCCTTACAAATTCCCTATTTACACTATCTCCTACCTTAGAAGATTACGCCCGATAACGCAATTCATATTTTTGCCACCTTCCCCTATCCACTTGGTAGTTGTTTTACGTGTCGATGGGGGATATTCTATCGAGGATGCTAGCACGATGTGTAGACTTCTGCGTGACACATTGCCATCCTGACAAGATTCCCACCTTTGGAATCTATAAAGGCATTACACTAGACTCCATTGGACGTGAAGTGTAACATCTCTTTCCCTTTGGACCGACTTTGAATGGCTCCTTTACCTCCATTGTTGCCTTCAAATGACTATCTCCTTCATTATTTCATGCTTCTTGATCTTCTTGGGATTCCTCTTAACTATCTACACACTTCTTGAACTCACTTTCAACTTCTCCAAACTCCACCACCTCCATTGAAGTTGCAAGTTGATACTTTGTTGGTTCATCCTCTTTGTTGTTGCGGCAACGTAGATCTTTGAAAGCTTGCGAGTTCGCTCCTTCTCCCATTTTCCTTGAGTGCATGTGGTTGAAGGTGATATCACTCCATCTTCCTTTTGCTTTGCATTATCATTTACTATCGTAGCATATTGTTGTTCAATGTAATTCTTGGTATTGCCATTTCAATACCTTTCTTTATCATATTTCTCCAATTGTTGCTATCTTGGTTGTTTGTGGAGGTAGAAACACCAAAGTGAAGGATTGATTGCGATAGTCCTCTAAACACAACCCCAACATTTTCTCATTATTGTGTGTGCAGGTTGTTCATTGAGTGAAGACATTGACGATATCAACTCGTGGGTAGGAAGGTGCACTTTCCTCACCTCTCTTCGTCATTTCATAATTAGATTAGTCATAGTGTTCCTTTTGATTATTTTGTCATTTAGTCACTTTCTATTTTTGTTATTCCATCAAACTGTATCCATTAGGTCATTAGTAGGTTTTCCTTGGATTTTGACTGTGCTTACACTTTTTGTCTGTACGGACGCCAACACCCCATTGAGATGCCAACACGTTGCACTGTCATTCATGTCCCACATTGTAGTCCTCTGATAATGAGTTGCCTAAGTCACAGTCTAAAATCTAGAAACTTACTCACCTTTCTTCTTGAGACATTCCATTAGCTTGAGTTAGATTAGGGCAACCTATTGTTCCAGACCCTCCCGTGACCTGGGGTCCTAAGCAATTGGTCCCCCTCCTCTACACTAACTTTCTTGACAACTCTGAATATAATGACAAACACTAATTTTCTCCAGGATGCACCGAATGATAGATCAATGCATGAAATATCTCATAAAGAGGAGAGGGGATTATAGGTCTAGAGCTCTGATACCATGTTGAAGTTGGGAAAAATCAACTCCACAAATCCCAAGAATCACTTGCAATCAAACACCTGTCACAGAAAGAGAAAATAACAAAGCTATGGAGGACGAGAGTTATTGATCCAAAAAAGCATGAATCATTGATTAATATGCATCTTCTAATGATTATACAATAGAGAATCCTTATAAAGGGATAATTAACCTAGAAACCTTAGGTGAGGATAAAACAAGATCATGAAATGCATCCTCATCCTATGACACAAGACATAAAAAAAATGACCTAAGTAAGCTTTAGTAATTAGAGGAAAAGGATCCTAATAATAAAAAAATCAATTAATTAGGAAATACCTTTTACTCTAACAATAAGAGCTCAATGGCATAAGTGCCCATAATATGGGAACTTACCATCTTTATTGATTATTTTTCTTAAAATTTGTTTAATAATTTTATTTGTGACTCCCGCTTGTCCATTACCTTGTGAATAATTAAAAGAAGAAAAATATTGTTGTATGTGGAATTTGTCCTTACAAATTTCTTCAATTCTTTATTCTCAAAAGATGCTTCCCTATCAACCATAGTTGTAGATATCAAACTGAACATAAGGATGAGATTATCTATTATAAAGGCACAACTATTAGCCATCATAGTAGACTTCAAAGGTATGACCTCAACCCATTTTGCAAAGTAAATAGTAGCATTAATGATAAATATATGTCCCTCAAAAGAGTGTAGGGAAATGTTTTCCACCAAATCTAATCACAATGTAGAATATGACCAAGGTCATGTAAAGTAGTGAGGATTGGAGGTAAGTGTATGTTTTAAGTTACTATGCATTTGACACATTACATATTTTTTAATAAAATCATAAGAATCTTTTTCTATTTTGCTCTAATAATAATCAATGTGTAATATCTTTTGAAGTAGTAATTTTGTACTTATCTATGCCCACATAACCCCTCAGACAACAATACAATTATCTTTTCATGAACCTCATAAATATAATAGTAAATAATTTTTAAAAATAAATTATACATTCTAATGTAGACTAAACTAATTCCATTCTTCTTTTCAAAAAAAAAAAAACTCAAATTTCTTGTGAGGTAAATGCAATGATGAAAAGTTCCTCAATTTATGGAGAAGACCATTCCATGGTTTACACAAGTCTTACTCTTTATTATTTTATTACTATATTTTAATCTTAATATTAAAGAAATTTATAATTTAAATTTCTTCTTTATCAATAATGATTAATTTAATGAGAAATTTTTAGTGTTGCCAAGAAAAGAATACACACCACATAATAATTTATGTTAAACTAATTAAATCTCAAGGTGCACCAATCTAATTTAGACTTCCCCCTCTATCTTTCCCACTATTGTTATTTCCTTACATCTCCTTGCATCTCTCTCTTCCCCTCTATCTTTCCCACCATATCTATCCTCTTTCTCTTCCCATATATCTATACCTCTCCCTCTTTCTCTCTCTCACTCTATCTCCCCCTATTTCTCTCTCCCTCTCTATCTATCTTTACTTCTCTCTATTTGTTTGTTCCTCTGTTTGTCTCTCCCTCTCCTGCTATATATAACCTTATATCTCTATCTCTCTATCACTCTATCTCACCATTTATAACTCTCTATCTCTCCCTCTTCCTCTTCTTCTATATCTCTCTATCTCTCTATCTCCATATCTCTCTCTATCTTTATCTCCCTCTACCTCCATCTCTCTATCTATTTCTATCCCTTTTCCTCTCTCCTTTTATTTTCATCTATACCTTTGTCTTACTCACCCCACCTCTATCTCTAAGCATGTCTCCCTCTCTCTACCCATCCATCTCTCTCTCCCTCTCCCTCTCCCTCTTCCTAGACCTCTATATCTAATTATTTTTGCCTCTCCCTCTCTTTATTTATCACTTCTTATCTCTATATTCATCTTTCTATCTCTCCCTTGACATTCCTCTCTATATATTTATCTCTTCCATCTTTATCTATCCCTCTCTCCTCTCTATCTTTGTCTCTCCCTCTTTCTCTCCATATCCATCTCTATCCTTCTCCTTCTCTCCATATCTAACTCTTCCTCCTCCATCTCCCCCTCTTTCTAAACCTACCTCTCCCTTTGCCTCCCTTACTCCCTATTGCACGTATGCCATGAGCTTGTTGTTAAATGAGTCTAATTATTTTGCTGATTTAGAGGTTTAGTTTCAATCGTGTTTGGATCCTTGTAAATGGACACATAGTTGATTTGAACCTATCACTTCTCCATTGAGGCCTTTATTGCACAAACAATATAATTTACTAAGTGAACTACAAATTGACCTCATGTACTATACAAATTTACCCAAAAATTATCCTTTTTATTCAAATTGAGCTTCCACACCTCTCAGCATACCCATTGCACACCAAGATACGATTGCTAGTTAATAATCCACCATGAACCACACTTAGATCAACTCGTATGCCTGATACAAGACTCCCTCCACTACGAGGCCCTCACCCGGAGGGAAAGTTTTATCTTCCTTTGACAAGTTTAGAACTACATGAGACTCTAGTAAATTGGGAGCACCAAGGCTTAAATTTGACGGTCAACCTTGCCTATCAACAAATTTTTTAATGACGGTTATCTATTCAAAGGTGCCCTTAAAAAATTATGATATACCTTAGTGTAAGTAAAATTATATATAAATCAAATATATATATCATTATAATTCTATATAAATTTTGACAGTCTATCCAAAATCTCTCCTTTCATCTGATACAATCTTCTTAAAATTTTGATTGTATTTCACGGAAAAAATCTCTAAATACAGTCATACGGCCATCAAATTTAAGCCCCAGGGAGCACCATTCCCCTTGAGACCCTACTTAAACCAGGTTAATTTGACACAGAACTTACAATTCTGTGGAGAATGTTTTAAAGATGCTACTTTCGTCACTTGTCCTAGCCCGATTGTAAGCCCTAAAGCGCACACGTCCAAAACCCTTATCTAGCTTCTCAAAAACCCTAAATCAAAATCCTGAACGATAAACCCTAAAAAGAGCACTGTACACTGCAAACTAGATAAATTTCATACAGTGTCATAACGCAGGATTGCCACAGATCCATGTCTGGACTGTAAACGAACTCCCAAAAACTGATTTGCTCTTTACTGGAGTCGACCGAGCCTAACCAAGAGCTTCAATTTTAATTCAGGATTTTATTAAAATGGCGCACAGAAAGAGGGGGACACCAGGCAAGACACCAAACAACAAAGCCGGCAAGCTTAAAGCAGAAGAAGAGGAAGAAACAGCGCAGAAATCAACACAAAATGAAGGACAGGATACAATGCAAAATTTGCTCGAGGAAGAGCTCAACAAGTACGCCGATCAAAATGCCACAGAGAAAGCAGAGGTCGATCAGAAAGTTGCAGGGGCGGTAGAGGCTAATGAGATAAATAGAGAGGAAAAACCCTCGGACCCAAAAGATCCAGAGAAAGTGGTATCCGCCAAGAAAAATCGCAAGAGAAACGCTGCTAAATTAGTGGCCGGTGCGAAAAGTGCCGGGACTTTAACGGCTGAGACGGTAGATATCGATAAATTAGCCGCTGAGCCGAAAAGTGAAGTCATTTTAACTGCCGAGTCGAAAAATGCAGAGATTGTAGCCGAGAAGCCAAAAAGTGAAGGGAATGTAAAATTGGAGCAGACAAATGAGGAGATTGTAGAGTACAAGCTGGTAAATGTAAAATCTGAGCAGAAGAGTGTACATAAAGCAAAGTTCGAGTTGAAAAATCCACAGAAGGTGAAGGCCGATCAGAAAGTTTTAGAGGATGCGAACGTCGATGAATCAACTGTGGATAAGGTGGAGCTGCAACAGATTAATTCAGAGAACGTTGAATCAGAGCAGAGAGATTTGCAGACCATGCAGAAAACTACGGGCGATGTAGAAGGGGATGTTGCGATGAAGAATGTTGAGAAATTAGAGGCAGGGCATGTAAGTACAACAAAAATTGATACTCAGCAGGAAAATGGCATGAGCAAGGCACAGTTGAAGAAGTTCCCGAGGCTCCAAGGGTTAAAGTATCGTGGGAAAGCAGATGCGGAGAAGAAAAGTACTGCCATGGCCGAAGAGAACCATTCGAAGAAATTAGAGGAAGATACCATTTCGGAAAAAGTAGAAGTCGAGGCGAAGAATTCATACAAGGCCGGGCCTGAGAAGAAAAGAGTAGAGGGAGTCGAGAGTGAGGTAGTTAAGCAAGTAGAGGCTGAGCATAAACATGTAGAGGCAGTAGGAGAGGTCGTTAAGCCCGCAGAGACTGAGCAGAAAATTACAGAAAATGTAGATGCTCAGCAGAATAATAACATAGGTAGGACACAGTTGAAGAAGCTGAGAAAGCACGAAGCGTTAAAGAGCAGGGAGAAAGCAGAAGCTGAGAAGCAAAGTACTATCGAAGCCGTAGCCGAAAATAAGAATTTGGAGAAAAGTGAGGCCGATCTGAAAAATTCAGAGAAGGCTCGCCCTGAGCAGAATGATACAGCAAACATAGATGCTCAGCAGGACAACGGCACAAGTAAGACGAAGTTGAGGAAGTTGCGGAAGCTTGAAGCATTAAAAAATAGGGAGAAAGTAGAGGTTGATAAGAAAAGTGTTGTCAAAGCCGTAGAGGAAGATAGCAATTTGGAGAAAAATACTGATCTGAAAAATTCAGAGAAGGTTCGATCCGAGAAGAAAAATATAGAGAAGGCTGGCTCTGAGAAGAAAAATTCTGAGGGAGTGAAGGGAGAGGTCGTTAAGCAAGCAGAGGCTGAGCGGAAAAGTACAGCAAACGGAGATGCTCAGCAGAACAATGGCCCGAGCAAGAGACAGCGGAAGAAGTTGAGGCAACTGGAGCAGTTAAATAATTTAGAGAAAGCAGAGACGGAGGAGGATAATGGCCTGAGCGGGCAACATAATTGGATGTTGAAGAAATTGGAACACAATAAGAAAGCAGAGGAGGAGATTGAAATTATAGTGAAAATGGAGACAAAAGTTACAGAGAAAACAGGGACAAAGCAAACGCTCTCAGAGAAAATGGAGATTAATGGAACAGTCGAGAAAAAACTGGAGAATGAACAAAGCAAGGGCAAGCGTAAGAAGAGCAAGAAAAGGAAGCGAGCGAACAAAGAAAAAGAGGAAGCAGTAAAGAAAGTCACAGAGGAAGAGGGAGAAGGGAAGAAAATCACAGAGGAAGAGGGAGTGAAGAAAATCACAGAGGAAGAGAGACAAGTGAAGAAAATCACACAGGAAGAAGGACAAGCGAAGAAAATGGAGTTTGATGGAACAGTCGAGAAAAAACTTGAGAATGATCAAAGCAAGAGCAAGAGTAAGAAGAACAAGAAAAGGAACCGAGCGAACATAGAAAAAGAGGGACAAGTGAAGAGAACCAGAGAGGAAGAGATCGTGATGAAGAAGAAACAGAAAAAATGTGACGCCACAGAAGCCATAGAAATGCTTTTGGACACTCTCAGCAAAGATGAGCTCTCGGAGATTCTGAGTTTTGCTGTACAGAAACACTCGGATTTATTAAGTCACATTAACGACGTGGCAAGCCGAAAGCGGTCAAAAAGGTGGTCAGAAAAAAAAATATTTGTGGGTCATCTGAATAAGGACACAAATTCAGGAATGCTAAGGAAGGTATTCTCAAAGTATGGGCAAATAAAAATGGCTGAGGCCATTGTAGATAAGGAGACTGGCAAGTGTAAGGGTTTTGGTTTTGTCGAATTTAAAATTAAATCAAGTGCTTTACGTGCACTGATGGATCCCATAAAGGAAATCAATGGCCAACAGTCTTACTGCACAGTATGCCGACCCCGAAGTAGCATCAACTCACACATGGCAGTACCTGGCCCAGCAGGAGTTTTTAATCCTGCCATACATGGTCCAGGAGGGTTTGTTAATCCCATTATGCTTGGCCCAGGAGGGTATGATAATCCTACTGTGCTTGGGCCAGGAGGGTATGTTAATCCCACTGTGCTTGGGCCAGGACGGTATGTTAATCCCACTGTGCTTGATTCCACCTTTCCTTGCCATATCAATCCTCACGCTGTGCTGGACAATTTTCACTTTCCAAATCAATGGGGACATTCAAACCTACAATATGAGTAAGACTTATTTCTGCCTCACATATTTATGTCTTGCGTGTTTGTTTATTCTTTGTTATTTGCAAATGTTGGCTGAAAATTTATTCAAAGTAGTTTGTTTTCTATTGGTGATAAGGCAAACAAAATTCAGGCTTTAGTATGTTGTTTGGAGATTGTTGTTATTAAAACTGGAGACAAATTTAGGTTGTTTTAAATATGCTGCTTATGCAACTAAATTATTCTTCAAATCTGCATTTCACATTTAAAACATGTTATCAGTATTTTCAAGGCACGTGTTTGTATTGTGGTATTATGGTACATTATGTCAAAATACAGTTTGCTTGAAAGTTGATCCTTAAGCTAAAGTGTTGATCACACATCCGTGTGTTTTTCTGGCAGCAACCTTTTTGGACTTGAAAATAAATTTAGGTTTATTTAGTTTCCCCATGAATTCTTTGTTAGGTGTTATCAAGGTGTGGTTTCAAGTTTTTCTTATTCTTGTTCAAAATTCTAATGGTAATTTTAAGTGCAATGTTTCTAAAACAGAGTTGTACTTGTCTCCATGCTTATACATGTTCGAACCTCTTGGTTAGCCAAAATAACCTTCGCTTTGCAGTCCTCTCCAGCATGAATATGTTAGAATTTACTTTGTCCACCACATCCTTAGATTCTCTGATTGAGTTTTCAGATAGAGTACTTCTATCTACTTGTCTCAGTTCATATTCTTTTGTAGAAGATTACAACAGATTGAATTTTGTAATTCCTTCATCTTGATTTTGATACGCTTCAACTTTCGATCCTTTAGTATAGAGATCTATACTAGACTAGTCTTCATTAGATTCTCTCTAGATCACTACAAGTATTCCTTAATTTGTCCATCATAACTAGGGTATTGTTGATGCGTGTTTTGTGACACACCAAACACCAAAATAAAAAGTGCCCAGAGACAATTCTATCCTCTCTTGAAAAATTACCTCTTATGCTAAGATTGCTAGAAAGGTCATACGGTAATTCCAATGTTCCGTTTTGGGGGATGGACAAGCTCAATGGATGATGTGATATGCTGATTTCACAAAGGGACCTTGAATAATGAACTTACTTAAAGTAGGGATTAGAATTGATTTGACGTTGAACGCTCTTATGTTTTTGGGATTTTCGGTTTGGAATAAAATAAAAGGAAAAGGGATGAGGGTTAAGGAACTAGATTTATGCAAAGCTACTCCTACGAACTTAAGAGACAAATTCTGGATAGTGAAATTTAAACCAATCTTTGCTTCGCCAAGCACAGTACTACAACTAGACAAAGACGGTGCAATCTTCAACGGGTTTACGAAAGATATCCTATTACACTATACCACCATCAATTCGACCAATGCATATAGGTAATAGAATTCAAGTTAAGCAGTTTTAATGTTCAGACTAACCTTACACATCAAATTGAAAATCATCCAATTGAAAAAGGTATGAACTAATCTCACTATTTCCAACACTATCAATCTTTCATTCATCTAAAATACTTGAAAACAAAATTTACTCTATTGAAGAAATCATGAAACCATGCGGGCTCATAAAAATAACAAATGCTCAACTCTGAATCCACTTATTATTTAAACAGCAATAGTTGCAACAATTTCATAAGTCTCTCCCTGAATAAATGAAATGCGTGGGGTTTATATAGGCACCCCAATTAAAAAGCATCAGCCAAGATTAAATTTGAGATCAATGGCCAAGATTAATTCAATAAACCCTAACCCTAAAAAGCGTAACCAACTTAGAGGACACATGGCGCAAACAGAACAAGCCATTTGTAGCATGGAAAATGATGACACCTTGCGAATCATTCGAGCAAGTGGGAATCCAGAATGCAATTCCCTTTGGATCGCTCCCTAGCTGCAAATGCAAGAAATTTGGCTAACACAGAATCAAGTTCCTCCATTGAAATAATTGGCACAGAATCCAGTTGCACTCCGATCACGTCCAAGGTTTCAAGGCACTGAGTGAAAGTACTTTCCCATCTAGCCTCTTGTTTCTGAAAGTTATCCATAAAGGTCAAAAGGGAAGACATATCATCAAGCTGATTTTCTGTAATAATCTGCACTTTCTTGAAGTAAATGTTCATCACACTTTTCTTCAGTCCTTCTAAATCTAAACCATTTGCATCATGATGCTCCTGTCCTGTTAATCCTTCAAGAGAAGTGAGGATTTTGAACTGAATTTTCTCACCTGCGCTCCGTATAGCAGCACATTCTTCCTTCATTCCATCATATATCTTCCTTTTAGCCAATAAGGAATGATACCACCTGCTGAAATCATATGAGGCTCCTTCCTCGATAACACCTTCCTCGATCAATATCTGTAGGGAAACTTCCTTTAAAACCTTCAAACGAGGTATCACTTTGTCCTGTACGTACTGGAAATCTTCCCAATTGTCTTCAACTTGACTAACTTCAGATATAAGCAAGGCAGATCTGTCATAAGTTTGGGCGCACTTCTCTAAGAATTGCTCCATTTGTTTTGAAATATTAATAACCCAACTCTTGGTTGCTTGACTCGTGATCCTCATAGCTTCAAGAACATCAACGGATTCCGGAGTAAGAGATGATGGTGGAATAAAGGCCTCACCTTCTTGGCGCAAAGGAGCTGTTAGCTGCTGAATGAACTCTATCAGCTTTAGATTTTCCAACTCTAGCCTTTCTTTCTTCTCCTCTGTTTTGTCGAACTTTTCCTTGATTGCTTTGGAAGTGTCTGCTAACTCATGGAAATCTTGATCTATCGTGGTTGGCCCCAATGTCCAACGTTGTAACCTCGTAATCCATAGGAGTAATTTGATCTTTTGGCTTATCAATTTTTGGGACTGCCACCTGTAAGATCCTGGATCTTGTATCATTCCTGGTAATTTGAGAATACTTCTTAGGCTTCTTTGGCGTTTTAGCTTTACCAATTCTCTCTAGGAAGTCCTGCATGCTTTCAACTGGTTGAACTTCATCCAGTGGTCTGGTCTTTTTCATCAAACTTTCGGTCAACCAATCTGGGATAGTGGATAATTCCATCCCATCTTCTAACTGAACATTATCATTAATTCCTTTTAGAGCAGAAATTACCTCATCTCCAAACTCTTCATTGTTCTCGAGGATCTCAGTATCTCCTGCGCCTTCAATCATCAACGTGTCATCCCCTTCCAAACTCTCAGTGAGGGCTTGTTCTTGGAGAGAATCCAACTGTTCTAACTCTTGAAACTCGATTTCTTGCTCATGGCTTGGCTCGATATCAACGATGGACCCCTTTTCAATCACTCCAATTGATAAAGTACTGGAAGACGATGGATTTTCAGTCACTTTTTGCTTCTTACTCTCCAATTCTTCATTAGCTGATTCTTTTTCCTCTGTGTGAGGGTTTTCACTCACCACCTTCCTCTTGCTAGGATACGAAAGTTCATCAAGGCTTTCGCCAATTGCTTCCTCTTGGTTTTCCTTATTGCTCAAGGTGGCATATGTAAGAGAAATTCCTTCTTTCCTCAACCTGCTGATCTGATTGTCTACCCATTCCCTTGAGTATGCTAAAATATCCTTCATCAATGTGTTCAAATCGGTCAACTCAGGTTGTGTCCAGTTAGGCAACAAGATAGGCTTATCTTTTTCTTGTTCAAATTGAGGATGAATGTAGTCCCCGTTGTCTTTTACTTGATCAGGTATAGGGAACAAGTCACACCTTTTAACAAGTTCAATTGGAATTCTGGACCAAGTCTTCTTCTTGACTCCATACTCGTCTACCAAGTTAGACCAATAATCTTCGATCTGCATAACATGAAGGGATTTCTTCCTGTGAACTCTCAGGTATGGATCATAATCAGACCTCGGATTATAAGTGTTGAACTTATAAAATTGCAACTCTACCCTTGCTGTCTTGGCTGATTGTAATGAGGGGCAGACTTCTAACATTTTTCCAATTGCAACCGGAAAATCAACTCCTTGTTTGTTCTTTCTCGCCTGAATAGAGTCTACACATGCCAGTTGCCTTGCAACTTCAAGCATAACAATCTTGTGGAGTGGGATATCGAAATCATGCAGGCATAAAAGGTCGCAGATTCTTATATATGAAGGTCGAGCTGGATAAACCAGTCAAACATCCAGCATCACCATAGCTTCTTTAGATAGCCTCCTTTGCATTGTTCCTTGAAGCACTCGTGTGATATACATAAGGAAGGCATCATTAGTTATCTTGAAATTGTCCCTGTAATGTAGATGGAGCTGCGGGTAACAATCATATGCTTTGAGCTGATCCTTTGAATTCCTTCCCTTTTGCAAATCAATCCTTTTGCCCTTAGTGAAACGTCTGGTCTCAACCAGCCGGGACTGCCTGAGGTTTTGGTCTTGGGGTTTATGAGGAGTGGGTGTGTCACATGGCTGGCAGCTGATTGTGCTTCCATTGTCAGTCCTCCTCCACATGCCAAACATCCATACTTCAAGAGAGCTCCTTGAAGGTTCCATAACCACTGTTCAACAACATGAATCATATCGACGCCCATTTCAGTCGTTGCAATTAATCTCTTGCAGCGGGCATTGTCTTTTGGGTTCCTTGATCCAGTTAGAATTGACTATGTCCATACAGGATTCCTTGGCTTGATCGAACATGGCCTGTGATTCCTGTTGAGTCCTGTTCAACATATTTCGACGATGGGGAATACCAAATACTTCCCTGACTGAATCCTCTGTGAAATACGCCAAGGTGATCCCATTGGGCGTTTTAATTGATCGTGCTTGAGGATTGTACCTTCTAACACACTCGACCATTAACTCACTGCACTGAACTGCAGGTGGAAATCCTGCTGCTTGATGAAGTCCAGACTTAACAATATTTGTGGCAATAGGCGTAGGCATTTCGTTCTGAGTGCCAAACATCCTTCTCTTGTGTTGAATTGCATTAAATTGCTCAAAGTTTGTATCTGCTACTTTCTTCCACTTCGAGGATAACTGGGATTCTGGATAAAATTCTTTGAGGACTTCCTTTACTTGAGCTTTCTTGACTCCACCTCCCACGTTCTTTGGAGAAGACATTGTGCCTGTACGAAGCTCGAAGTTAGAATATTTTAACAAATTTGTAAAAAGGTGATTTCTTGGCTGGAGAAATTAATTAAAATTAATTTAAAAATCCAAGACTTAATTAAAACGCTGTTAAAGAATAAATTCTTAATGAAATTGATCCGCCTCTATTGTTTTCAAAGAGCATTCAGGGAATTTTAAATAATCTTTTGGATTTTTAAAGATTTATACTGAAGTTTTCTCAAATCCACAATAAACAAATCCTTCTCCCTTCTAAAATCGCCAACAATAACCTTGCAGTTATTTAAGAAATCTGGAAATGGAAGAGGAAAATCGAACCCTATGTTTTGGAATTTTTAAAAAAATCCTGTTGCAGCTGAAGAAGAAAGACGTCTTTGGCTTGAGAGAGGTTTTTGCCTGAGAGAAATTCGACTTTGCAAATAATAAAAATAAGCTCACAAGATCATCTTTTATAATAAAACCTTTCCAAATTGGCTCAAGTCGACTTCTTCTTCTCATTGGGTGTTTTTTGCTTTAAAACAAAAAAAGCAATCTTATCGTGATCTTTGACTTTTCAAACAAGGCGTCCCTTTTGGCTTGATAACTAAGTTTCAAAATAAAACTTAAGTTATTTCTTTTATTATTGCCTTTAGTAAAATTCGACCCTCAAGTGGACTTTTTAACCTTTCAACTGGATTTCTCTTACCAAGGCGATTTTGCCTTAGAAAATTTTCGTCTGTCTTTGAAAAATTCGACTTTCAACTGGAATTTCCTACTTCCCAACTGGAATTTCACTTCAACTTGATGTTCCTGAAGTCTAGTTCAAAATTTCTCTTGCCTTAGTCGATTTTCATTTTTGTCCAACTGGAATTTCGAACTTTCCAACTGGAATTCCTTGTAGAAGGCGGATTTTGTCTTAATCTCTCAAATAGACGAATTTCCATTAGATTTCTCAATATTTCCCTTTGATCAATGGATTTCTCAACTGGATTTTTCGAAGATTCAATTGGATTTTCCTGATGGCGCACCTCTTCCAGACTTAGGCGAATTTTTTATCATGATTTTTCTTGCTTTTCAATGATTTTTTCCTCAAAGGCGTGATTTTGTCCAGTTGATTTTTTAAGCTTTGCATGCGCCTTTTCTTTGCATTTCTCATCTTGCATGCACCTTTTCTCTGCTTTTCTCATCTTGCATGCACCTTTTTTCAATTTTTCGAGACCTCTGCTTGATTTTTGCTTGCTTTTTAGTTCCAAAAGTGGAAACTTTCGACCCCACTGCCAGTGACACCTAGCACTTTCTAAAAATAGAAACTTACTAAAAATAGTAAATTCTAGCTTGGTCCAGAAATGCCAAAAACAAAAAAAGCAAAAAAGCAAAAAAGCAGAATCCCTAACAAATAGGAAGTGTCAGAATTGAGCGAAAGCATAGGCGATCCTCGTCTGCAGGATCTTCTAAGCACTTCTATGGCGTTAACGTTCAATTTCAGGCTCAAATTCCCAAACTTGGCTCGGATGATGATTCCAAACTTTGACATCAA
>VDFB02005679.1:0-22233 GCA_007258455.2 Sequoia sempervirens | reverse complement strand
CCATTGTCATTGATGTGGTCATATGTAAAACTATCAAACATTTATTATTGTTTTATCCACAAGCTAGGCTACTTGGTGTTAGATATGTGATTTTTTAAACCATTCAAAGTAGAGACCTCTACCTAGTATATGATAGCCCAAAATATCGATAATATACACCCAAATTTAGCTTAATTTATAATTAAAATACTTTAACTATCATTAGGCTAACAACTCATATATGCTTGCTCATGTGCCATCTTCCTTGGCCACCAAGGACACTGGTTTACCATGTGGGTGTTGATGTTGTCATGGTCATTGATCTAGGTGTGTACACCATGGGTCCCAAGGTTCTCCACATCCTAAACATCTTGGATGGACTCCTCAACCATATGAACATTCCTCTTACCGGCACACTTGTGCATGCTACTACTCAACAAAAATAAGCTAAGAATGGCTCCAACATGAGCTAGGAGCCAATTACTAATGGATAAGATCTCTTAGATGTTTGAGGTCCCCCTAATAGAGATCCACCTCCTTCTCCTACTAATATAGTCATTTTTAATTAGCAATTTTATCACTCTTCTCTTTTTATATTTTTAATATTAGAATAAACTTTTCAAAATGTGATTCTATTCCACCTATCTTTTATGTGAATTGTGTATTATATTTTTGATATCTTAATTTAAAAGTATAAAACTCTTTATCAAACTGTAAATATATAAGTATTTGAATTTAATAATAAAACAAAAATGAATATTTAAAATATGGTATAATTTTTCTTGTAAATTTGTGTGAGCTATAAGCTACTTGAAAAATTACCTTTTTATGACCAGATATTCATCATTCTCAATAAGGCCTGGAGAGGCATGCATGAGATCTTTTCTTGTGATCTGACTAAATCTCTGACGATTATAATTCTTGATAGCTGGATTAAGTCGATGCTCTCCCAAATGAAAACTTCAAGTGTAACCCTTAATGCTGAATATTTCACTTTTCCTATGATCTTGCTGTTAGATGATATTGGCTTAGCAAACAAATACTTGTTGCTACGAAAAGATTGTTTGATTAGTGAGGATACTATGGGGGGCCCTAGGAAGAGGATCGAACCGAGTAATTTGATTCCCTCAGACAAAATGAAAAATTATGGGGTCTCTTTGAAAGAGAGAGTTTCACTCCAATCTTTGAAGCTATGGAGGGATACAACGAAGCCCTAAGCTACAAGTTTTGTTAACTCTTGGAGGGATAGGGAAGTGAAAATTGGAGGGCTCCAACTCACTGTTAATGCTAAATTAATTGCTCAAGCCATGGGCCTATCTTATGAAGGAGGGAAGTTGCCAAAAAGAGTATGGGGAATTACTAGGAATACATTGAAAGTTTTTTTGAGGAAAAAGAAAAAGTGAAGAGATTCCAAAATGGCTACTCTAGACTAAATATTTTGATACGCTACCAAAATGTAAGTTTGTTTGTGATGAAATATTTTTCTCTTGAAGGTCATTTTTAGTTGATTCATGACTACCACTTTCCTATCCTAAATCACATCCACCACTTGGAGAAAAGCAACCTTCATTTCTTTATCCTCCCATCCCTCCAACAAAGCATGGAAAATGGCACCAACCCCCACTGCATCAGGGTCTCATAAGAGTTATCTACAACTTTGTCCTTGCTACCACACCACAAAAGAATTTGAACCTTAACCTCCTTGGAATCCCTCAATCTCCTAAAAGCTTTGTTCGCATAGAATTGATTGAAAGTGAAATGAAGGGAAATGAGGGTTCTTTCTATTAAGATGTGGGCTCACCAATAATTTACTATAAATAGAAAGGGAAAAATGGGGTATAATGCACCTATCTCCCTCTATCTCATTAGGAAAAAGAGATCCCTTAAGCCAAGGTTGAATTTCAACCCTCAGTTGAGTCAACCTTGAAGGGGATCTTGTTGTTTTCCTTATGATCTAGGACGGGGAAAATCTGCTGAAACAACACTTTTGGGAGAAAGACTAAAAATAGTAAATAAACCCAAAAATGCAAAGTAACACCTAGAATCACAAGATTAAACCTTAATCTAATGAAACCTACAAATTTTTGGTAGATTTGAGAAGGTTAAGTATTTTTGCAACTTTCACCAAAATGTTGTTGTTGAGTGTCCTTTGGGACTCATTCACCCAAGGGAGAATGGGTCCAACTATGGGGGTTAAAAATATGCTTTCATAGTCCTCTAGTCCTATTTCTTCACTCCCAATTCCTTTGGGTTTCATAGTCAAAAATTCAAAAATAAATTCTAAAAGTGAGTTTTCATGGCTTGATGATAACTTTGACAACTTTTACAATTTTTCTCTTTTGATAGATCTTCAATTCTTCGTCAACCTAAGATCTGCAAAAAACATAAGAGGGAAATTTTTTTTGTTTTTGATGAATTGGGGTTTTCCTTGGTCAAACTATTTTTTGGTAATTAAACCTTGAATTGAAGCAATGAAACGTGAAAGGAATGATGGATGAACAAGTGTCATGCTACAACTCACCAAACCCTTAATTTGAAACCCTTGAAGGACCACAACTTAGTAGATCTCTCCAAGTCTTAATCTTGCATGAGGTGTCTTGATTGATCATGTGATCTTGATGCTTGAATCTTGATTTGAAACTTGATACCTACATCACAATGTTAGCTCCAAAACATGCATGATGCTTGATAACTTTGACATGATGCTTGAGATATTGAATACTGCAACAAGTTCTTGGGAAATCTGCTTTTGAACACCGTTGAAATACTCTTAGCTCTTGTGAATTTTGAATGAATGCTCTCTTGAAAAATCTAGGATTTGAATTCATAAAAAGACCTTGATTTTATAGACAATTTTCTAATTTCTCAAAATTTAAACATTACAAGCCGATACTTAAAATTCAAATTTAGGACCTTAAGATGCTACCAAAATCAAGTTTAAAATTTGAATTTGTGATCTTAAAGGGGACCCATTCACCCAAGGGTGAATGGGTCCTGACCTAAATCATCAGGACCTATTCATTTCAAGGTGATAAAAATAATAAATGCATTAATTAAATCATAATTCCCCTTTTAGAAATTGTAATTAATTAGGCTTGTAAATGCAAAATTTAGGCAATTAGAGGCTTAATTAATTCAAATTTATTAAAGTATCCAAACATAGTGTGAAAATGTAAAGGAGTACATTTTCCAACACTACAGAAAGTAAATCTCACTCCCCTGAAAAAGCGACTAAGTAAAAAAAAAACAAGTCCCCTCCCCCTTGATAGATGAACCCACTTGGAATGAGCTCCTAAAAATCACTCCAAAGAAATGTAATTCTTCACCCCTCTCTTCTGGCTTAATTAAACACAAAAAGGTGGTGATAAAGGAACCTAGTACGAAAAGTTCCACTATCACTATCTTAGATGACAAGGATAATAACCCTAATAGTAGCTTGACGCCCCTTGGTGGCTGAAGGTCAACTCGCCTAGCTATTACTACTTCTAAAGGGTGAGAGGTTGGAAAAAAAGGGTAAAAAAAGTGGTGAAAAGGAGAAAAGGGTTTCTTACAAGGTGGGGGATAAAAAAGGAGAAAAGGTGGTGGTGGTGGAGAAAGAGTATTCTTCAGAGGAAGAATACGTTCTTGATAGTCTAGGGGATACTGAATTTTTCAAGGAAGAGGAAGTTTCTAATTTTGAAGAAAAAGTAGATGATAGACAAGATATTGAAGAAGAAAATATTGAGCAAGAAGCGGATATCGATATGGGAGAAAGGTTCAAATTTGAAAAAGAAGAAGGCAAAGAGACTGCCAATGTTAGTCCTATGGACATATAATTTTTGGAAACCCCTACTCATACCTTTCATGAATAGGAGAATTCGAAGGAAACAAATAATAAAAATGTGAATGATAAAATTCAAATTCTTACTAAGAAGATGAAGCAAATTGAAAAACAAATGGAGGAAGCTGATAGTTTTGAGATGATGCAAATGATGGAAGATGCTATCAAGAACATGTGTAGGGTTATGGACAACATAATGAAAGGGTTGTTATGGGTACCATTTTTGGACAAGGAAAAATTTGAAAGCAGCAAAGGAAAAAAGGCAAAAGGAATGAAGCAGATCGACCCAAGGCGATGGAGCTGAACAATAGCTTGGTGGAAATGGTGGCCTTAAACTTTAACTCTTCTTTCTCTGCTATATACTGTTATCTATTTTTTTTTAGCTATGAACTTTATGTCGGGTTTGTTTTGTGGTTCGGTATTGGGAAATGGGTTAATGGCTTGTCTGGTAAGGATAATCTTTGGAAATGACTGTGGTTTGGGCTAATTGCTACTTTACTTTGGTGTTTTGTCGATGCTGATAGTTTGTTTTTGATTATGCTAAGGGGTATGAGCAAAATGTAATATCTCTAGGTCTATATCTTGTGTGTTGTTCCTTTGGTTCTTAGCTATTATTGACTAATTGTTGCTTGTTCCAGTTTGTTTTGTTGTCCTTCTTTGTATGGGATCAAAGCCTTAATCCTACTTAATAAAAAATAATTAATTAAAAATGATTTTGTCCAATTACTTTTCTCTAAATTATATATGAAGATTAGAACATTTGACTAAGAATAATTAAAACAAATTTTCAATTAACAAGTGAAAATTCTAAATACTATACTTTTATAATAATTAATTAAAAAATTTGTTTATTTTTTTAATACAATATTTCAATATTCTATACATAATTAAATAAAAATATATTACAAATTAATTATGCTATATAATATAAAATAAAGACAAATGAGAACATTTTTGACTGAATAACTAATACAAGCTTTTCAATTAAAAAATGATAAAATAATCATCACAATTCAAACCAAAAAAATTCAAAAGAAAAAGCTGCAACATACCAATCTCCTTTGTCATATCATTCACATGTAAAAGAAATAAATATTCCTTCTACTTTGACAGAGAAAGTTGTTAAAACATCCCAAACATGTATTTTCCTCAGTTAAACATGCTTTCCACAGTTAGTTCAAGCAATTGCATCATCACAACTGTGCAAAGGCGTTCATGGCAGACAAGCAAAGCTTTGAGAGAAAAAAAAGATGATGGTAGGCGAAGATATTGACAGATAAAACTATGATAGAAACACAAGTATTACATTATCTTTGACATTTCTGAGATTTCTCTCATTTATATTCCTCTTTTAAACAATGTCATATCAAAACAAGAATTTCAGTAGAATACGCAGTCTGCTCACATGGAAATTCTGACACCCAACTCAACTTTTCTCTTTCCCACGTAAAGATAATTTGAGAATGTGAAACCCAAGTCTTTGGAAATGTTTAATCAATTGAATAATCCATTGATTTTCTTTTTGACTTTATATGGGGTGTGATATTTCTGCATTTGGGTGGGTGGTGATGGCCTAAAAGAATAGAAAAGAGAAAGAAAAAGAATGGGAAGGAAGGATTAATATTTTTGAATGAACTTACACATTTTTCTTATTCTATATATTTTATTTGGCATCACACAAATTTACGGCTAGCAATTCACCGTCATGACAAATTCATCGCAAGGAAAATTCACCACTAGCAATTCACTGCCGTGGAAAATTCATCACATTAACATTTTTAATATATATTTCCAAGACTTTGATTTTTTTTTTGCAAAAGAATATAATGGAGGTCTATATTTTATTAAAATTGTCCTCTCTTCATTTTGTGATTGAGAATATGATTAATAAAAATATTCTCTTGATTTTATGATTGAAAATATGATTATTAAAAATATTATCTTGATTTTGTGATTGTGAATATTATTAGTAAAAATATATTATTTGATTTTGTATGCTTAATAAAAATATATATAAAATAAGCAAGGAGAGGGGAAAGAATATAACACATGAGATGACAACATAATAATTTAAGTAGGAAAATGAGAATAAACACATGATAGATTGATAATGAATAATCTAAGTAAAGCATAACAACATGAGTAGTACACATGTGATAAGGAAGTTATTGGAAAAATAAAGATGCATACTTGAGATATTTCTCTATGGATGTAAAACGTAAATGAAGAATGCCCTCTCTTTTATAGTAACTGGATCAATCATGTAAGAATGTAACTTATAAATGTAAAAAACAACTGTGCCCCCAAGTGGGAAGATAAAGTGAAAAGCATAGAAGAACATGTACAATATTATATGCAATAAGAAAGAGAAAAAAAATATATTAAAAGGAAGATATCGCACCTAAGTTGTTTCCACCAATGAGGCTATCCTCTTTGAAATCATGTGAAATATGATCAATTAATGTATTGATATGCAAGAATATGTCATGAAGTGAAGTTTTTTTTATGTTGTGTTTGGATATGTAAATTTTGCACGCTTCTAATATACATCTTGAGATGTTTCTTTGGTAATACTAACCTCACTTTAACTCTCATTATGTACCTTTATAATAATATCATGACAGATATTGCTCCATTGACCTATACTTGTATGTATGCTTTGTCTTGCTCTTTATCATATGTGTCATATGATGTGTTACAGAGATATAATTTTGTTCATACCACCTAGCCATGGAAAAACCCTTCCTATCATGATGATGTGTAAAAGATAAATGTCTATAACCATCAACACACTTAACTTGTATCATATTTTTTATGATAATATCCTAAACATATCAAATATCCTCCACATGTCATATTGAAATGAATTTCACAATAATAACTTATGAATTTTCCTCACATAAAGCTTATTTTGGGACATTTAGACATGTGAAAGATTTTAGTCTAAAATAAAAGAGAATCATAATTTTTTAGAAAATTTTAGATGTAATAATAGACTTTGCAAGACTTGTGTTTTTGTAAATATCTACTGTAGCAGCGGCTAGCGAAACAACGTATATATATTTTTGTAGACTTGTTGTTTTCGTAAATATGTTAATTACCTTGTTGAAGTAATCTAGTGGCTATCATTATTATTCCCAACAAATTTTGTGCAGATATATCTTTTTGCAAACTTGGTATTTTTGTAAAAATGTTAATTAGTTTCCTAGAGAAATCTATGGGCTATCATTGTGATTCCCAGTAAAATTTGTGTAGATACAATCATGTAATCATTTTCAAATATAATATAATAGAATCAGCTTTAAGCCTTTTACCCTAAAAAAAAAAAACTTTGCAAGAGGCATCATAATACATTTTTCTTGCAAAAGTTGCTTCAATATAACATGTGGATGGTATCTCCTTAATTTAAGAAATTTCCTTTGATTATTGGCCTATACTTGGAAAATATGGTCATGATGAATAGAATTAATTCCCCTAGAAAGAGATGGTTAATTAAGCATCAAATTGAAATTACTTCAAGTTTGATATTGTCCTTCAAGAAACTAAAATGTCCAAACAATTTTCATCTTCAACTTTCGGTGCTTGGGTGAATTGGAATTTTTTTGTTGTCCCCATGAAAGGGGCTTTGGGGGGTTTGACAATCTTGTGGAATTTTAAAATGGTTAGTGTGGAGTTAGTTGCCTCTAATGACAATTAGATGAGAATAAATGTGAAATTTCTTACTTCTTTAAAATCTTTATGGTTATTTAATATTTATGGTCCTTGCTCCACCATTCAAAAAAAAATTTATGGGATAAATTGTCTTCAGTGTCCTCTTTGCTCAAGAATACATATAGTGTTTTTGGTGGAGAATTTAATATAGTTCTATATTTGTCTGAAAAAGGGGTGGGTGTTGGAAATGGGTGTTATTGGTCAAATGTGTGCGCTGAAGATTGTATATACTATAGAGATCGTTGATGTACATAGATATCTATTGGCACAAGTCAACAATGCAGTGTATGAGGAAGAATGGTGATCAGTCTGATGTCTATGTGTGATGTGGAGGAAGGTACAATTGTTCCAATATGTTTCCTACATGCCTACATTGATATCTTACCATTTTGGTGTACCACACCTATAGATAAGTTGTAGAAGTCTTGCTAAGACATTCACAATGTATACTCTAAGACAGAGTCATGGTGTTTTAGTCTCCATCCTTCCATTGAGAAATATTTTTTCTTGTGGTTTAGAAGCTAAGATGGTCGAGATGTGAAGGTGTTATATTAAAGAATTCAAGTCATTACATCTTCTATAGTGAAAGTTAAAGTGATAGTGTTTTGATCTGTGCTCTAACAAAGTAAAGTGTTGATGAAGGTGTGTTGGAGGAATGCTTCACATTCCTCTAGAAGTGAAGTTCTATGCTTGCAGTTTTGTGGATATGTTTAATGATGTTAAATGAATAATATATTGCTATATCATGTGATTTGGTGGTTTGCAAGTGTAGTTTTCAAATAACAAAGTAGTACAGTTGGTTTTGAATGCTTAATTGTTCCACAAAACATATGCTTCTCTTCTTGCGCCAACACTTAATAAGCAGATACTTCAAAAGAAGGTTGAAGAGATATTGTTCATATACATTATTCACATCTTGGTTCACATGATGTTTTCTATTTCTCCTTGGTGGTGTAAAGATGAATAGTTGGCACCTTTGGTAGTGTTAATGTTGATTGGGTGGATAGTCTTGGTTCCTTCATTTGTGGTTGATCTTGATTAATTAATTTTTCTTTGGAGGATGTTTTGTGATGTATTTGGAGCCTGTTATGTTGTGTGTTGATCTGCAATTCATTTTCTCTTCATAATGCATATGTGTGAAGTCGACCTATGTAGCATCATATGTTTTCATCTAAGGGTCACCTTGGAGCTACTAGTTGATGTTTTGAGTTGTTACAAATGGTATTTATAGAAGAAAAAAATATGTTGTGAATTGAATGTGTGTGAGAGTGTGCACTATGTTGAGGATAAAGTGTACGAAGTTAGAATTCTCAAGTAATTTTGCGAAAAGGGGACTACAAAATCAACATATGTTAGATGCTTCTTTTATAGTAGTTCATGTTCATGTTTCATTTTAATTTTCATGTATCCTGATATTAGCTAGCGAGCCTCTTCAGTAGGTCCTTGTATCTTTCCCTAAGGATGTACACCTTAGCCTACAAGTCTTTAGGCTGTGAGCCTTAAACAAAATTGTAAAATTTTGTAAGCAACGAGCTTCATATAGTGTGAGTTAACTCTCACCATGGTTTTTACCTCATTGGGTTTTCCATGTAAAAATATTGGTGTCCTTGTGTGGTGCATGTTTTAATTTCTATTCCTCTTTTAGTTAATATGATTTAATGTTTTAACTGCAAATGAAGATGTTTTAGTATATTTTGATTCACCCCCCTCTCAGTATTTTTGTGTGTTCAACAATTGGTATCAGATAAAAGTACCTTTAAGAATCCTAACAATTGAGGTAGATCTTGCACTTGAACACATGGGATTTGTATCAAAGATCAATGATATGTTTATTCCTGAATCGGATCTAGAGTCAGTGAAACTTGAAGTTTGGGACATCAATCTAGAATATTGTGAAGTAGATTTTGAAGGATAAATCTAGTTTTCTATTGAAGATCTAGGTGAAGCAAGAACATTGAATATGAAATATGAGTGCATGCTTAAAAAAGAAAAAGGAAAAAATTCCAAACTAAAGGCACAAGCTGGAGAATCAAAAGAATAGCTTGGAAAACTGAAAACTAAAATGGAAGGAGGTAAAGAATGTGAGACTAAATTCAAGGAGGTAGAAGATGTTATCTTTAATTTGAAAGTTAAGGTTGAAGTACATAGGATTGACGAATGCTTGAATACCAAGCTAAATGATAAAAATGTTGAATTTTCAAAACTTGAGGAAGAGATTGCCACTCCGAGAAAAGAGTTTGAAAAATAAAAAGAGAAAATTGACAAAGGATTGAAACTAAAAGTGGGTTATAAATTTTTTGATGAATTGATCAACTCAAAAAACCATTAAAAGAGAAATCTGTACTCTTGGTTTTGAAAAGGGAAAAGTCCTATAACTAGTGCATATGCAAACCTATATGATAACTTTAAAGAAGAAGGAAAGTTTGATACAAAGGAGCCAAAAGCTTGCACTAAAGATTCTAAGAAGAATGCATCTGAGGATGCAAAGATAGATCAAGATAACAAGAAAGAAGGTGGATCCATTCCTATCTAGAACAAGAGGAAGAATTTCAGAAAGCTTGCTCCTAAACAAACTGCTCCTATTAGGTTCAATGGAAATTGCTATGCTTGTAATAATATTGGTCATAAGGTTGTTGAATGTAGAAGCAAGATGAGTTAGAATTCACTTAGGCCTCCACGGTAGAATGCTATGAACCCTCAAACATTTCGTGGTTAGTGCTATGCTTGGAATAAATTTGGTCACAAGGCTAATGAATGTAGAAGTAAAGTGGTAAGGAAAAACAATGCTATGACTTATCAATCCTTCTATGGTTACTACTACACATGCAACAAGTTTGGTCATAGGGCTGCAAATTGTAGATCTAATGTGAGAAGAAGTAATTATGCTCTACAATCTAATATCACTTGCTAAATTTTTTATTAAATCATGACATATTGCAAGGTTATGTAAGGGAAAGAATGTAAGGCCTTCTGCTTCCCAAAAGAAGACTAACATTAATCAACAAAAGAAGGGTCATGAAAAGGTTTTGAAGGAAAAAAAAGTTAAAAAAAATGAGAAGGATTATTATGCAATTGCACATTCTGCACAAGATCCTAAAATAAACTTAGATAGAGCATTATCTCAGGGGGAGATATGATTTACAAACCCTTTAGCCCCCTGAAAAGGACAAGATTCTAAATATTTTAGCATAGGAGAAGAATTGGAACAATTCCTATGGAATGTAGATTTCCTGAACAATATTGAATCTATTGATGATGGTTCCAGAGCAAGAGAATATTTTGTAGAGGTTTGTTGAGCTTCATTTTATCACTGTGATGAAACAAAGAAATCTAGTAGAGGGTTTACCTAACAAAGTACTAATACATTTATGGTTGAAATTTAGGGCTTTTGAAAGGCATTTTATGTAGTTTTTAGATCATTTGATCTCATTTGCAATCAAAAGCATTTGTGTTTGAGAGTGAAGAAGAAGAGTGCTTAGATCCTCAAGCTATTTGTGTGAAACCCTAGCTACAGTGTTTGAAGATCTCTACAGAAATTCTAATGGCAATACCTTGGGTAATTGATGTCACATGTTGTAGCATTGAAGAGCATATTTAGATACTTGAAGGGCACACCAAATCATGGCTTGTGGTATCCAAAGGATACTAACTTTACTCTGAGTGCTTACATAGATGCAGATTGGGCTAGTTATATAGATGACAAGAAAATTACAAGTACTTGGTGGTGTATTCTTTCTTGGATGTAGATTGGTGTCATGGCTAAGCAAGAAACAAGATTCAATGTCTTTATCCACTGCAGAGGCATAATAAATTGTAGCAACATCTTGTTGCACACAAGTTTTGTGGATGAGGAAAACATTAAAGTATATCAGAGTGGTATATGGTGAACCAATTTCTATCTTCTGTGATAATACAAGTGCTATCAATATATGAAAGAATCCAGAAATGCATTCAAGGACAAAGCATATCTCAATCCGGTATCACTTTTTGAGAGAGAAGGTTGTAGAGAATGAATTGAAGCTTGAATATGTGCCTACAAAGGATCAATTTGCTAACATATTCACTAAGTATCTTCCTAAGGATACTTTTGAGTATCTATGGAAGAAGTTGGCGGTTATTTCCCCTCCTTATTTGAACTAGATGCATAAGGAGATGCATCAATCTAGCATATCTCAAGGTTCATTCTTTGGTTTGGACTAATGTTGGTGGCTACCTCTTAGGGGGAGTAGGTAGTGGGATTATTGGTTGTTGTAGTAAGGATGAGTGAAAGTGGTTATTATGTAGTGGTTGTTGATTGATGTAGTTTGGTGTATGCCCCTAAGGGGGAGTATGCAGAGCAGTAAAGGAAGGAAGTTACAAAGTAGTGAACAATATGATTAGTCTCAAAGGGGGAGAATGAGTGATGCAAATATTTTTTCCTTTTTCATTGATATCAAAGGGGGAGAGAGTTATGTAAAAAAGACAAGCTACAAAGGAGGAGAGAATAATATGAAAAAGAAAAATGTTAGTTATCAAAGGGAGAGATAAATTAATGAGTTAGTTATGTAAAGGGGAGAAAGAAAAGAGATAATGAGTTGGTATGAAGTGGAGTATTGATGATCAGAGTTTTTGTGTTTGTTATTGATGGTTTTTCACATCATATGTTGCCATCAATGAAAAAAGGGGATACTGTTGCAAGTATGTATATTTGGTGTTGTCATTGATGTCAACAAGCTTTGGTGTTGTCATTGTTATAGGAGATTGTTTCAAGAGTGTGAGCAGTTGATATTGAGTTGATGTTGTCTCTGATGATGCTTTGATTGGTTACATTATGTTGTCATTAGTAAGCTACTAGTGTCAACCTCTAGTGTTGCTTTGATAAGCTTTTGTCTATGGATGTGTGGTTGAGTTGCTATGTTTCAGTTGGATTGGTGGTGATGAGGAAGTGCTGAAGATGTTGAGGATGTGTCTCTAGTGCTTGGTTTCCAAGTGCTTTTGAGAAAAAAATGAATAAAAAAAGGAAACAATGTGTTGCAATGGTGTTCTATGTTGCAAAGTAGCATTCTAGTTTGGCTTCACATTTATTCTATGTTGAAGATCTTCTTGTGTGGTTTGGATATGTTGATCAGAGGTGTTCAGAGGTGTTGCATTAAGAATTTGGTGTGTTGGATCATTGTGTCGAGCAAGGTGTGTTCACCAGTGTTTGAACTGTGTATTGTAGTGGTGTCTAGGAGAAATTTTTTTCCTCCGCATTTCTTCACAGAGTGGTTTCGGGTCTTGTAGATCTCAAAGGGCGTTATCTTTTTTAGTTGAAGTTGTTTGAGGTTTGGTGCTTTAGAAGTTAGTTTCTTGAGTTGCAGTGTATGGAAAAATTATTTGAGTGTACTGGGTGTGTACATTCTTCAAGTGAAAGTTGTTGCGAAGGAATTTGTTGGATTTTAGGGTGTTTGTGGAATATTCTAGATTGTGTTGAAGCATGGTGTGTTGTCAGCGAGCCATCCCCCGATTTGAGGAAGCATGTACTTAATTTTTCAATGGTATTTACACAGGTTCGGTCGACCTTGGGTGTTTACACTAATTTCAAAGTTGCTTTGGAGTTTGTGGAATCATGGTGTGACATGTATGAGTGGAATTAGATCCTAGCTAAGGTGTGTTGTGGTCTGCCTTCATTCCTTTCCACCATGGGAATGTTTTTGTGCTGACCTAATTTGAATTTACATGGTTGAGGTGCATGGCCAACCTTGGAGAATGTTTTCAAGGTTGAAGATGGTATAAACATGAGTTGAGTTGTTGAGGGATGATGAGATAGAGGTGTGAGGTGTGAATTATGTGAATTGCAGAGTTGTAAGTTGCAAATTTGTATGGTGCAATGCAATCTTTCATGTGTTAGATTATTGGATGCATTGAGAAGAAGGTGTCTACAACCTTTAGTAAGACTATGAAGGCGTTGGTGATGCTGTGGTGGATTTTTATATTGCATTGAGATGGATTTCTCATTGTAACACTCTTCTTTATCTTCTTTTTTATTCTGGCAGTGAATCTTTGGTAGTGAGCCTTTCTTTTTTTGGGCAGTTATCCCTCTAGCAGTGAGCCCTATTTTATTTAGTGTTGATATTAATTTATATTGTTAGGTAATCTCCACCATGGTTTTTCCTTTCTTTGGATTTCCATGTAAATCTAGTGTTTCATTGTGTATGGTGTTGTCTTGATTGTTTTTTTGTTATTTGCTTTCATGATAAATCATTCTAACAGATTAAGGGTTAATTAAATTAATATGGATCTAAATGTTTGTGAGGTTTTTGAAGTTTTAAGGTACTTTATTCACCCCCCTCTCAGTTTTCTTGTGCATTCAACAATATTCTCACCATTATAGTAGCTATGTGTATCTCACCTCCACCAACATAAGTAATTTTTTTATATGAATATAACTTGGGGTGATTAGTTGAAGGATTGACTTCATTGGATTAAATTTATAAATAAGGCATCTACTTGGATTTTTTTAATACCTTCAAATATTTCTATTTTATAAAATGATCAAATGCATCAAAGAATGGAAAGAAGTTCTATTTGAACTCCTTGTACCATTCCTGAATATTTTTTCCACCCTTACCAATATGATTAATTTCCTTCCCCTAAGATAGAGAAATCTCTTCAACAATGTGTGATTTTAGATCCTACAAGTCTCTCAGCTTTGGATCAAGCCTTGTGTGACCAACACCTCACACTAACAAGTCTTTGAGAATTGAAATTCTCTATGGCCAACAACAAGTCCCTTAGTTTTCAAGGATTTCAATGTGAATTTTACTAGTCTTTATGGGATATGATTGGTCCTAATCTATTATAGGGTTCTAATGAATCCATTTCTCATAGGTTCTATAGGAGCTATTTAAAAAAAGAAACATAAAATTCATACCCTAAGATGGTGATCCTAGGGAGATTGGTAATTAGTGGCCAATCACTCTCTTCAAAACTTATTAAATCATAATCAAAGTTCTTATGCTCTATGTTTGATATTTTCTTCCCCAAGTTATTTGGGTAGAGAGATCTTGTTTTATCAAAGGCTACTATATTCATAGTAACAAAACATATTTATCAAGATTGACTTTGCTAAAGATTATGATTGAATTGGGTGGCCTATCATTTTGTTCATGCTTTAGGTGTTGTGTTGTGGCCGTAACTTCCTTTAATCAGTTTAAATGTTATTTGCAAATACTTTATAGAACAAGGGTGTCATTTGGCCCTAATACTTTATGTCATGGTTGATCCAAGATTTATCTATTCACTTACTAATGCAATTTCTCAATGAAGAGGTAAGGGTATTTCTCTTCTTGATTCTTCCTCTTAGCTTGTTAACAATCACTTTGCTAATGATTTATTTTTACTAATTTTGAGGAACTAGATAATGTTAATAATGCCTTAAATTGTTTGAGTACATTCTTCGTTGCCTTTGATTCTAGTATCCAATGGCATAAAACTAGTGTTGTCACTAGTTTTTCCTCTCCAAGCCCACATGGATGAACTCTTATGGTTAGAAATGGATAAATCATGGGGACATTTTTCAAATTTTAGGCATTCCTTTTTTTTAATCTTCTTATGCCATGTTATGCAAAGTTATGCTTTGAAATATTGAAAATAAATTATATTATTGGTCTATTAGATCCCTTTCCCTTGTTAGGAAATTCTAGATTTGTTCCAAAGTGTTTACTAGAACTCATGTTTATTATTCATCTCATTGGGTCCTTTTCAATATTCTTACTAAAATATAGAATGATCACTCAAACATTTTTTCTATAACTCTTTAGAGAAAGGAAATATATTTTACATATTTTCTTAAAATTATTCTCTCCCATGACACTCTAATGTATTTGGCTCAATTGATATTTTCAAATAAGGGTAGGAATTATGTGCCAAATTGATCATCTATGCCTTGGGGAGGTATGAAGCTCGGAATTTTTTCTTTAACACTATATTAATTCTAGTTTTTCTTATATATGCAACACTTGACACGACTTGGGTTTTCATACTACCCTCATCTTGAGGGAGCCAATGTGAATCCAAGATAACTTTATTGCTATAATTATTTTTCATTTATACAAGACAATCAAGTCGTGAATTATTTGCGATTGTAATGTACTTAGAATTGAGATTTCTTTGAACAAACATTTTGATCACTTGCTAGGATAGACTACTTCTTAAAGTTACCTAGGTATATACCATAGGGCTTTACAAATATGGGGTATGTAATATTTTATACCTTTTTTTTAGAATAACTAAGAACTAATTTCTTAAAAAGATTAAAAATATAAATTCAAGTTTCATAACAAGGATCTAGAGTATTTTCAAATTATCTTGGATTTGGTTCCCTTGAAATAGTATAGAATATTTGAATCTATTATATAAATCTATCACGGGAGAACTAAAATTGGTTCCTATATGCTCCTTGCAAAGTTGCAAACCTTTCAAGGGTTATTCATGGATTTCTCCCCATTTCCAAATGGTTCCCAAGATTAATGTGAGAATGAATCTTAAGTTCTCTACTTCACAATGATGATATATACTTCAAAGCTTCTAATCCACTATGGTTACACCAAAGTTATCTCACTTTTCTTGTCGTGTTATTTAGCAAGGCCTCCTTATGGGATCTTTTTTAATTCATCTGCGAGTGGTAGTCCTCTATTATCATTTATGTGGCCATATAGAAAACTATCAAACATTTATTCTTGTTTTATCCACAAGCTAGGCTACTTGGTATTAGATATAAGATTTTTTGAACCATTCAAAGTAGAGCCCTTCTTATGGTATACAATAGCCCTACACCCAAATTTGGCTTTGATTTATCGTGAAAATACTTTAACTATCACTAGGATAACAACTCCTATATGCTTGCTCATGTGCCATCTTCCTTGGCCACCAAGAACACTTTTTTACCATGTGGGTGTTGATATTTTCATGGTCATAGATCTAAGTGTGTACACTATGGTTCCCAAGGTTTTCCACATCCTCAACATCATGGATGGACTCCTCAACCTCATGGACATTCCTCTTACCACCTCACTTGTGCATGCTACTACTCAATGAGAAGATGATAAGAATGGCTCCAACATGAGCTAGGAGCCCATTACTAATGGCTAAGATCTATTAAATATTTGAGGTCCCACTAATAGAGATCGCCCTCCTTGTCCTACTAATATAGTCTAGTGGCTTAGAAACTAGATCTCTCTTCTCATTTTTTCTTTTTATATTAGAATAAACTTCTCAAAATGTGATTCTATTCTATCTCTTATGTGAATTGTGTATTATATTTTTGATAGCTTAATTAAAAAACATAGCACTCTTTATCAAATAAATAAATAAATATTTAATAATAAAAATTAATAAATATTTTAAATATGACATACTTTTAATAATAATATTTTTTTTGGTCCAATTTCTTTCATATATTATTTTTTATCAATTTCTTTTCTCTAAATTATATGTAGATTAGAACATTTGATGGAAAACAATTAAAACAAGATTTTAAGTTCAAAGGCGAAGATTCTAAACACTATACTTTTATAATAATTGATTAAAAAAAGTTATATTTTTTTATACAATATCTTTAAAAAAAATTGACCTATTGTGATATTGCTATCAAGATTTAGTCATGTAGTTTTATGAGTCAAACTCATTGACCCAAGTTTCATGAGTAGTGGTTCACAACAATCCATCTCTCATGATAATGAATGGTTCGATTAGCACTCATTGCATCTAGGTGATGCTAATAGAGGTGAAGCACTGGGCATTCCTAGGAGGTCACCCATCCCAGTACTACTCTAGCTCAAGCACACTTAACCACTTGAGCTAAGTGGACTTAACCTTGGGGAAAACTTTAAGGTTAAACGTGCTTGAGTTGGAGTAGAACTGGGATGGGTGACCTTCTGGGAAGGCCTAGTGCTTCACCTCTATTAGCATCACCTAGATGTAATGAGTGATAAGTGGACCATTCATTATTACAAGAGATGGGTTCTTGTGAACCACTACTCATGAAACTTGGGTCAATGAGTTTGACTCATAAAAACTACTGATTGAATCCCGATAGCCATATCACAATTTAACTCACGTGGAAAATACCTTGTACTTATAAAATTTGACCTAATTATACTATATAATATAAAATAAAGACAAATGGAAACATTTTTGACTGAGAATAACTAATAGAAACTTTTCAAGTGAAAATGATAAAATAATCATCGCAATTCAAACCCAAAACTTCGAAAGAAAATACTGCAGCATAACAATCTCCTTTAACATATCATTCACATGTAAAAGCAATAAATATTCCTTAAAAGGCGTGTTAAACATGCATTCTACAGGTACAAAGCAATTGCATCATCACAACTGTGTAAAGGCGTTCAATGGCAGACAAGAAAAAATTCAGAGAAAAGAAAAAGAAAGATGGTAGGCAAAGATATTGACAGATACAACTATGGTAGAACATTCTACTTGACATTTATAATAGTTTTCTCATTTATATTCCTCTTTTAAACAATGGCATATCAAAACAAGAATTTCAGTAGAGTACGCAGTCTGCTCACATGGAAATTTTGACACCCAACTCAGCTTTTCTCTTTCCCACGTAAACATAATTTGAGAATGTGAAACTCAAGGAGTTTGATTGTTTGAACAATATACATGCAAGTAGTTGACGGTGAAATTGAACAGAGACAGAGAAAGTCTTCTGTCAAATGATGACAGTCATATGTTGGTTTGAACATATCCAATTCAATTTGCTTACACTTATGTAATTTGGTCACACTTGAATATCAAAGTCTTTGGAAATGTTTAATCAATTGAATAATCTATTGATTTTCTTTTTGACTTTATATGGGGTGTGATATTTCTGCATTTGGGTGGGTGGTGATGGCGTAAAAGAAATAGAAAATCCAAAATTATTGGAATAATAATCAAGATATAAAATTTTCATATTCTGTATATTTTATTTACATTAAAGTAAAAGAAAAAGACATTTAGATAGAAGTAAAGTTATTGGATTAACAATTTACACAATTTTCTTATTCTACACATTTTATTGACATTAAGTGGCTTAAAGTAAAAAAAGATAGATTTTGCTGAATGTGAATATTTTGAAATAATAATATTTAATTGACTTATATTTTATCATGAATTTGAGAATATGATCAATAAAATTGTCCTCTTTATTTTGTGATTGAGAATATGATTAATAAAAATATTCTCTTGATTTTATGATTGAAAATATGATTATTAAAAATATTCTCTTGATTTTGTGATTGAGAATGTCATTAGTAAAAATATATTATTTGATTTTGTATGCTTAACAAAAATATATACGATAAGCAAGGAGAGGGGAACGAATATAACACAGGAGATGATAACATAATAATTGAAGTAGCAAAATGAGAATAAACATGGTAGATTGATAATGGATAATCTAAGTAATGGATAATCTAAGTAAAGCATAACAACATGAGTAGTACATACGTGACAAGGAAATTATAGGAAAAATAAAGATGCGTACTTGAGATATTTATCTATGGATATAAAATGTAAATGAAGAATGTCCTCACTTTTATTTTAATTGGATCAATCTTGTAAGAATGTAACTTATAAATGTAATCAACCACCTTGCCCCCAAGTGGGAAGATAAGTGAAAATCATAGAAGAACATACAATATTATATGCAATAAGAAATAGAAAAAAATATATCAAAAGGAAGATATAGTACCTAAGTTGTTTCCACCAATGAGGCCATCCTCTTTCAAATCATGTGAAATATGATCAATTAGTGTATTGATATGCAATAATATGTCATGTAGTGAAGTGTTTTTTTACATAGTATTTGAATATGTAAAATTTGCATGCTTCTAATATACATCTTGAGATGTTTCTTTGGTAATACTAACCTCACTTTAATTCTCATTATGTGCCTTTATAATAATACCATGATAAATATTGCTCCACTGACCTATACTTGTATGTATGCTTTGTCTTGCTCTTTATCATACATGTCATGTGATGTGTTGGATGTAGATATAATTTTGTTTATACCACCTAGTCATAGGAAAACCCTTCCTATAATGGTGAGGTGTAAAAGATAAATGCCTATAACCATCAATACCCTTAGCTTGTATCATATTTTTTTATGATAATATCTTAAATATATT
Organism: Sequoia sempervirens; assembly: GCA_007258455.2. Lineage (NCBI taxonomy): Eukaryota > Viridiplantae > Streptophyta > Pinopsida > Cupressales > Cupressaceae > Sequoia > Sequoia sempervirens. Next base: position 2,562 of record VDFB02005679.1, on the reverse strand, counting down.
AAATATCCTCCAGATGTGATATTGAAATGAATTTCACAATAATCACTTATGGATTTTCCTCTCATAAAGCTTATTTTGGGACGTTTAGACATGCGAAAGATTCTAGTCTAAAATAAAAAGAGAATTAGAATTCTTTAGAAAACTTTAGAAGTAATAATAGACTTTGCAAGAGACAACATGATAAATTTTTCTTGCAAAAGTTGCTTCAATATAACATGTGGATGGTATCTCCTTAATTGAAGGATTTTCCTTTGATTACTGGCCTATACTTGGAAAATATGGTCATGATGAATATAATTAATTCCCCTAACAAGATATGGTTAATTAAGCATCAAATTGAAATTACTTCTTTTGATATTGTCCTTCTTCAAGAAAATAAAATGTCCAAACAATTTGCATCTTCAACTTTTGGTGCTTGGGTGAATTGGAATTTTTTTGTTGTCCCCACAAAAGGGGCTTTAGGGGGTTGACAATCTTGTGGAATTTTAAAAAGGTTAGTGTGGGGTTAATTGCCTCTAATGACAATTGGATGAGAGTAAATGTGAAATTTCTTACTTCTTTAAAAGTCTTATGGTTATTTAATCTTTATGGTCCTTACCCCACCATTCAAAAAAGAAATTATGGGATCAATTGTCTTCAATGTCCTCTTTCCTCAAGGATGAATATAGTGTTTTTGGTGGAGACTTTAATTCAGTTCTATATTTTTCCTATATATTTAGAAATGCCAAATCTAAGTGGATATTTTCATTATGGGATGCTTGGATTCTTAAAAATGGTCTGTATTGAAGCCCCTATTATTCAGGAATCTATTCAAGCTATGGTTACAAAAATGAATAGGAAATATGTTAAATGAATTCCTCCCCTAGAAAGTGTGTTTAAGCTCAATTTTGATGGTGCCTCTCGAGAAATCCTAGGAATTCAGGTGTGGGTATGGTAATAAGAGACCATGAGGGCTACATTGTAAGTGAAACTTATAAGTTGTTAAAGGATGGCACAAATAATGTTCTAGAATTCAATGCTCTAATTTTTAGACTGTAATTAGCTTTGAAACATAACATATCTCACATTTTTATTGAGGATGATTCTCTTGCGATGATAAATGCTTTATCAAACAATGCTTCAAATGCCTGACATTTAAACTATTTATTTGGGTCAAGTTAAATCTCTACTTTAATATTTTTCCTCTTATGAAATTATGCAATGCTATAAGGAAGCTAATAGTTTGGCTAATGCTCTTGCTAATAGGGTAATTGATAATTCTTTATCTCCCATGGAGTCTTCTCAAAATGACATGAATTTAATTGTTTGAAATATCCCTACATTTATTTTTGGGATGGAAAGCGTTGGTATCACAGTGAGATATATTATTTTTGTGCCTTTGAAATTTGGCATGTTTCTCTTGAATAGTCTTATTCATTTGCCAATATGTGAATCTTTTATACATACAAACTGATGTGGAATAAATTTTGATTGTCCATTCTTAACTCTCATGGTGCTTTCTCATATTGCAATGTTGGTTGTTGGAAATAGTCAAGCTGTGCATGGGTTTGCAAGATTTAGTTTTTTTGATGTATTATGCTATTCTTGAAGTACATTATGGATGAGTTGCATTTTCTATTTATTCTTTATTTGTCTATTTTTGATGCTCTTCTCACAAGCAGACTGGTGAGGAAGAATTTTAGGCTACCCTCAAGGATGAGAAATTATTGTTATTTTAATCACTTGGCTATCACTTGTCATCATTGAGGCATCACAAGTAAACTCCCTATGGTTCTTCCACTATAGCAATAATGCTTCAAAAAGTGTAAAATTATCATGTGAGAATTGGATCTTGATTTGCTTTGCTTTGGGGTCTCTTCACTCACACCACATTAATTTGGCATTCCTATCTTGTATTACTAGAATGGCCATTTTGGCCAGATGCCATCTCCTCCTTAGCCCGATACACTTTTCATTGAATATTTTTGTTAATTTGTTTTTTGTCACATGTGCATCTATTATTGTTAGCCTTAGGAAAATTGTTTTTGGCACAAATTGTCTAATAAAGTACATGCAAAAATTTCATGCAAATTTGGATTTAGTTTGTGTATAGTATTTGAAATGTATGCTCTTATGTGTGATCCTTTGTACATCATTGTTCAATTATATTGGTTTGGTGCCTTCCTTTTAAAAGAGTTCAAATGGGATTTTTTATTTTCTCGTATACTATTTTCAAGTTAATATGGATTCTTAGTTTAAAATCCTCATCCCTTGTCAGCATTGGGAGATACAAGATAAATTTCCTTTTACAAGGGAGAAGCTTCATCATACTTTTTTTTATTTCAGTGCCCTTAGGTTGAATATTGACGAGGGAGCAAACCCGAGATACATAATAACACTCACAAAATAGAGAATAATATTTTATTCAAAAAAATGGAACTCTTGCATGCAGAGGATCTCAAATCCTTGAGCTCTGTGATACATGCAAATTACAGACTTACAGAAAATTACCCAGATTTCCCTTTCGTTGCATGCGAACTCTTTTCCCCAAAAAGTTGTCCAAAAATTAGAAACTAGCCCATA
>VDFB02005678.1:0-45636 GCA_007258455.2 Sequoia sempervirens | reverse complement strand
AAATCTCATCAAAATATCTCCAAACCTAATCTATTATGTAGTTCTCTAAAAAATCCCTTTTTTGACTATAAGAAGTTCAAAATCTAACTCCATATGCACAAGTCATGACCTCTCCAAATTTGAAAAGCAATCCTAAATTCTAGCAATCATTTCTCTATCAAAAAAGTAAATAGAAAATCACTAATACTACAACATAGTACCCAAAAATAAATTTCCAACAACTATAAGATGTCAAAAATATGACACCCAAGGAAAAACTTGTGCCTCTTGGAAAAAATCTACCCAATTTCACTAGTAGTGGTGGCTATAGCACCACCTGTTGAGTGACATTGGGGTTGAAAAGTTAGCGATAGATTTTATATCCAAAAAGTTTTAATTTATTTTTTATTTACCCCTTGAGGGTTTAAGTCTTGTGGGGGATAGGAACAAGCCCCTTATGATTGGGGACCCAAGACTAAGGGGCTAAGCCCTGTTGTCTCAGCTCATTGGTTGAAGGCTAACAATGGTCGGTAGGGATTAACACCCTTTTTTGGAAAAGGTAGGAGGGGTCTACAAACCCTTGTGTGGCTAGCAACCACAATATCCAAACCGAGAAGATATAACAACGCCAAAAACATCACTATCAAAATCTCGCACTGAAACATGTAAGCAAGCTATAAATAACATCTTGATAACCATCTCCTAACTAAGGATCAACCAAAGGCCCTCACGTAATCAAATAAATCAACAACATCAAAATCTCCCAAAAGGAAAAGTAAAACCATGATCCTCAAACCAAGAAGATACACCACCAACAATGCACCTACATAAACAATCATGGCATGTCAAAGTCCCAAAGGAAAAAGGAACATCCATGACACCATGATTACCACCAAATGTACCAACATCAAACTCCCACTGCATCACACATATTTGCATCACATAGTCAACACGCATAGGTCCCACATCATGACTGCACTAGGTAACATTATATCTCCTCATAATAACAATTAAACCAATAAAAAGGTATGACTAAAATAACACAAATCAAAATCTACATTCACATTGAAAAATCTATAAGTAAAAACAACCCACATCCAATTCATATATGCAACATGTAAGTATAGACAACCTACAACACTAAACAACTCGTATATCTCACAATGCACCATACAAATTGAACAATATATAGGTAACCATGTCAAATAATGATAATTAATTATGTACATGTAAGTATCCAATGACTTAAACACCAAATCATCATAGATTCAATCTTCCATCAAATCATAAAAGTACCATAAACACAAGAACCCATAAAAAACATAGATGAAAATAACAAAAAAAAAAATCTCATCAAAATATCTCCAAAACTAATCCATTATGTATTTCTCTAAAAAATATTTTTGTTGACTATAAGAAGTCCAAAATCTAACTCCATATGCACAAGTTATGATCTCTTCAAGTTTGAAAAGCAATCCCAAATTCTAGCAAGCATTTCTCTATCAAAAAAGAATAAAAAAATCACTAATACTACAACATAGTTCCCAAAAATAAATTTCCAATGACTATAAGATGTAAAAAATTTGACACCCAAGGAAAAAATTATGCCACTTGGAAAAAATCTTCCCGATTTCACTAGTAGCGGTGGCTATAGTGCAATTGGGTGGTAGTAGCGTGCCACTTGTTGAGTGATGTTGGGGTAAAATATTTAGCAATGGATCTTATATATATATAAAATAATAATTTATTTTTTATTTATCTTTTGGGGGTTTAAGCCTTGCGGGGGCTAAGAACAAGCCCCTTATGACTGGGGGCCTAAGACCAAGGGGCTAAGCCTTGTTGGCTCAACTCATTGGCCGATGGCTAACAATGGTTGCTAGGGGTTGACACCCTTGTTTGGAAAAGGTACCGGGGGTTTGCAAACCCGTAACCCCCACCCTCTCCCCTCCCTAATATATATATTTTTAAATATTTTACACAAGGAAAATTTTTAAAAAATCACTCTACATATGAATTGTAAGGTTGTACAATAGGGCATGGTGGAATTTTTTTTGCATTTTTTTCTAATAACCAAAATAGGTCAAATTTTATGTCAATATTCATTTCTAAGGCCTCTTGGATCCAATGGCGAGGTTTGTTTTTTCCCAAGAGTTCATTTATGAAAATTCCTCTAAAAAACCCTCATAAGGAACACAAAGCAAACCCTTTTTTCAACTTAGATTCATAACCCCATATCTACAAAAAATTGCCACAAATCTACAACCCCCAAACCCCAAATCTATAAAACACAACATACACAAAACCATCATACCTTGCAATGTCCTCATTCTTTCTTGTAAAACCTCAGGTTCATCTATGCACCATATTTTCTCATACAAGGGTTATACCAACCACAACCATGGCTTTGATACCAAATGAAAGAAAATTTACAACCATTTATGACAATTTCCACATAATATAAATAGAGAAAATCTTGCAAACAAGTACTAAAAATCCATATGCAAAAGAACAAAATAAATAACATCAATCTATCTACATGCACTCCATGTAAACAAACATGTATCCTCACATCCCATTCCATGCTTCAAACCCTCAAATATGCAACCTACAAGAGATGCTCACACTCTAGCCCCTTAGCCAAAATATCCAACCTTAGAAAACTACACATGTGCTTGCTTTGATAGACATAAGCTTTCACAAAACCACCAAGTGTTATTACATGAACCATGTGACTAATACCATGAACTTGCAAAACCATTTCCCCCTCATTTAATTTTTTATACTACATTTTTTGAGTATTAAATATTTTTCCAATGTGCAAACCCACATTACATATTTATCCCAATGTTACATACAAAACATAAAGTGACCCGAAGAATGTATAACCATGTGATGCACATATTCATAGACCCCCTAGGTGCACCAAAAATAATATTAAATTACATTATAACAATATAAAAGGTGTTGAGATTAATAGGACTAATGTTCACATTAGAAGCATTGCTTGGAAGGTTGAGGATCCTATGATCCAGAGCCAAATTGATAATTTAATGGCTGGTCTCAATACTGTAGCTAATACTGTGGCGGAGGAAACCGTCAATCTGAAACAGAGTATGGAGGTTAGAATGTTCTCCCTTGAGGAGAAAATTGACAAAATTTGGAATATGGTTATGAAGAGTGGAGAAGATCCTAAAGTCTTGACTAGGTCAGACTCTGCGAAGGATTTTCCCCCTAATAAGAGAAAGGAAATTTTGTCTGTTGATGATATGGTTGTTGAGGGTAAGCTGACTGGGGAGGATTATGTTGCTGCTAAGTGTGCTGCTAATGGTTCTATTTTGAGTTGGGAGGTAAAAACTGGTGGGCCTGGGGTTAGGACTAGAAATAGACTGGAAAATTAGGTTGGGACCTCAGGTTTGGAGGTTTCTGATATTGGGGTTAAGGGACAGAAGCTTGCTGCTAGTAAGATGGAAGCTGTTGAAATTATGAATAATATGTAGTGGTCTGTGCTATTTTTTGGCTGGTGGTTTGTTGTCGTTGGGCTGATGGTTGTTTCTTGATGTTTCCTTTTTGAGTCAGCTGTTCCTTTTTGTAAAGGGTTTCAGGGCCCTTCAAAACCCATTTTTTACCTCTAATCAAAACATTATAAAAGGTGAGCAAAACACCTTTTCTTAACAATAGGGAGAGAGCCTGGATAGATATAGATAAAGGGAGATATATAGAGATAGAGAGGGATATGGAGAGAGATAGAGAGATAGGGAGATAGAGGTAGCGAAAGATATGGATAGAGCGAGATATAATGAGATATAAATAGAGAGGGAGAAGGAGAGATATAGAGATAGAGATAGATGGGGAAAGAGTTAGAGATAAATGAGGTGATATAGATAAGTAATAGAAGGCATAGAGAGGGGAGAGAGAAGGGGAGATAGAGATAGAGATAGAGATAGGGAGAGAGAAACATAGAAATTGTGTGTGTATGAGTGAGAGAGATATGGAGACAGAGAAGGAGAGCGATATTTAAATAGAGAGGGAGGGAGCTCAAAATAGAGAGAGGAAAGAGGAGAATTAGAGAGATATAGAAAGAGGGAGTGACAAGGAGAGAGGGATAGATCATAGGGATCTAAAGAGCGAGAGGTAGAGATTTATATATAACTTAGGAAAGGTAGAGGGGGAAAGAGAGAGATAGATAAATATATATGGAGTGAGAGTGAGTGAGGGAAGGAGAGGGATAAATAGAGATAGAAAGAGGGAGAGATAGAGATAAGAAGAGATGGGGAGATAGAAAGATAAAGATAAGAGAAAGAAAGTGATATATAAAGAGAGGGAGAGAGAGGAGAGATATAAAGGTATAAAAAGCCTTTATTTTTGCTTCACACAAATGTGAGCATATTATAACACAAGCATTCTATAATGTACTCATGTTTCTATCTACCTTGGGTATTGCCAACCCTAGGGTTGGATCAATGCCCAAAGGTGTGTAATTTTATAAATTATAAAAAGTGACTAAATCTTGAACATGCTCTCCATCAAGTTTGCACGTATTTCAATGTTGAGCTAAAAAATACCACAATAATGTCAAAATCTCTCTTACCTTTCTAACCATGTAATTTTTTCTACATTTTGAATATGTGAAGGTTTCAAAAGATCTTTAATTTATTTTGCTAGTGTCTTCATTTTTTGTCAAAAACCTGTGTATAGTATTTTTGGTTTTATTTTATATGTTCAGTGAAATTTGAAACAAATTACATTTTTATATTCTAGAGTATTATATACACATTCAAAAAATAATAATTTTATTTTTATTAGTTTCCAAAATATTGGGGTGTGTGCTCCCCCTATTTGAACCCTTTAACTTCCACCATTTAAAAAAAATAGTAGTTTAGAAAGTAGATTTAGAGCACTACGACTCTTGTTCTTGTCACATGCTCAAATTTTGTGTGTATTTATCTTCAATTTCACATCCAAGATCAATTTTAACTAATTTAAAAAATGGCCACTTAAGACTCCCTTTTGGTCCCTTCATTTCAATGCACTTACCCATATATATACAAATGAAGTTTGTGGATATGTTACTTATTATGAATGTTTCAGTTTTGTATAAAATATGCTTATTCTTTGTTAAGATACCACATGAAATTATTCTATATTGTAGACCCGTTGATCATTCTCCTATTGTAGTAACTAGGGTATAAATACAACATGCAAGACTCTATTGAACACCCGAAATACTGAGAGGGGGGTGAATCAGTATTCCATTAAACCATTTTGACATTAGCCATCCAATTACCAAAATATATTTAATTGCAATAATGAATGAAAGCATGAAACATTCGCAAAATCACATGACACATGAACACTAAGATTTTTACGTGGAAAACCCAAAATGGGAAAAACCACAATGAGGGTTAGCTCATAATATATTATATCCATATATAGTATATTATAGAAATGATAAGTGCAGATGGACTCACTATCCAGTGGACTCACTTTCCATAGAGAATAAAATAGAAGAAATAAGGGGTGGCTCATATCCTATTGAACTGTTTCAAATGCATCTACAATATGCTGGGGTACAATTCCAATGAAGTACAAAAATAATCTTTACATTGATCTGGATCAATGCTTTTCTCTTCTCTACTTTGAATTCACACACTAAAAAATATAATTCACATAACTCTAATCAAATTTGCATCATATATGTTACTTTTTGCACATCACTCGCATTATTCATAGATACTCTCTCTAAAACACCGAAATCAATCCATTATTTATATCCACATCAAGTGTTGTGGATTGAGTGTTTTAAGGATGACAAGTTCAATTTTGAAACTCCTCTAAAAGTATTGTTCCTTGTGATTAACAATGCTCCATAACTACTATGAATTTAAGAAAAAGGTCAATAATAAAATAAATATGATTGAATCAAAGAAAAGAATACCAAATTTGAATGAAGTTTCGATTAGAGAAATGACTAATATATTTTTCAATAACAACCAAAGTACTAGAACAAAGTTCCAAGCCTTCCACTATAAATTATTGACAAAAGCATTTAGGAGGGTTATCTACCTTTTCTCTATCTTCTATTTTGTTTAAACATTTTTGTAGCATTGTTTCTTGTTTTTCCTAGTTAGTTGCTAGGTTGACATCTATTTGAGCTTATTGCTATATCTATTATTTTGAAGTTGTTAAAAGATTTAGGTCCTTTCAAAAACCAAAATTTTCCGTTTAATAAAATAAAAAATAATATCTCTAATGTGTAACAAAAAATTATATCAAAAAAATTCATATATATTTTTTTATATCTCCCTTGAAGTGATATTAATGGTTCTATTAGCCATGTTTCCCATTTCATCACACATCCCTTAGAAAGGGTTAGTAACTACTCCTTGTATGAATATGTTAAATTGTTGTTTCTTTTATCCACCAATTCTGATAAATAATTAAATGATCTAGTTTCTCCCTTTCTAAATCTATTTTCCTTGCAATAATCTCAACCTACTCACCACTATCAATAATGCAAGTTTCACATTGCATCTTTGCCACTTTTAATAGCTCCAACTTGGTGTATTGTAGGAAAAATACTTAAGATTGTTAGTGATTATTATATTTATCAAGTTTGAAAGATCCCATTTGTTTAAGATGTCAAAAAAAGAAAAAGAAAAAGAAGAAATCTATTTTTTCAAAAAGATAGTTAAATTTTTATAAGTACTAAATTAGATGAATTTGACTCATCCAAAAAATCTATATTTAGCCATATTTGGTTCAAAATTATAAATTTGGTAACTTGAATGATTTCTTAAGAATTTGTTAATAACCTTAAATTCCTTTGTGAGAAATAGTGAATATTGGACTAGCTACAAGCTATGTGTGGATTCTATGATGTGAGTGTACCTACTCTCCACTATCCTTCATACAATTTACAAAGTGGTATATTATCTATGATAACTTGCATCATGTTTAAATTCCCAATATTTTCAATGAAATTAAATCATAATTTAAGAAATGAAGTGGTTTTTATTTCACTTAAACCATTTCAAACCCTAAAAATATTGCATTGCTATATGTTTAAGAGATGATGTTGGAAAAAGAATTCATGTACTTGGTCTTAGTTAAAAGCCATCAAAGACAACAAGAATACAAACCATATTTGGAAAAAAAAAATATATTTTTTATTAAAAAAAAATATATTTCTCATTCCATAAAAAATCTACTCGATGGGTTATAAAATTAAATTATAAACATGTATTGAATAGGAAAGCAACTGTAGTAATACAAGCAAGCATTATCATCTAATGGGACAAGAAAGTATTAAGGATTATGTGGTGAGAATTCAAGTTCAAATCGCTAGAGGACATGATAAAGTGTTAGAATTTGGTATTTAATATCATATTCACCTTATTGGGTGTGACATACCCCAATAAATAAATCCAAGTGTAAATCTAGGGAAAATTTGGTGAAGTGATAGCCCTTGGTTGTGGAATCTAAGGAGAAGGTCACCCACTAAGGAAAAATTACCATATCAAAATAATAGAATTTTCATTATCCATATTGATTATGTTTCTATTTTAACATGTTATTTTGTGTAATTTTATGTCAATGAAGCATAACCATTCAAACTAAAGAAATCAATAAATTGAAGAGTTATAGTACACTTATTGGTCATAGATTTTGTGTACATTATTTGCCTCACTTCCATCACAATATGGGAATTTCATAAAAAAAGAGATGATTATATCCTCTAAATCATTCTTGATATTATTTCTAGGTTAGTTCTTATAAGGGAAACCACCAATTGCAAGATCAAAACCTCTTGCTATGCCTATTAAGTTCTTTAGTACTTCTCTATTGAAATGTTGGACATCTTTCTTCTAGACGAACCTACCTTTCTATTGGTTTTTCTAAAAGATGTCCATTTTTCTAAATATATAACGAATAACTATTTTCATGATGTAGTTAATAAAAATAATTGACTTATCATATAAGACATAAATATTATCAAGAAAATTACTTGAATCACATTAATTTTTTTCAAAGCGAGAAGTACATGTTGAAAAGGAAGTATGGTTCATTATAATTTTTCCCTAGCTAAGATAAATAAAGTGAAAGTTGGAGTATCGTTTGAAACATAGACATTTATATGTCTCACTTCTAGTAATGTTGCTTTCAACTCAAACACTCTTATAAAAAGTATAATATTTCCAACATTACAAGATTGAAAATAGGTCCAAGCAGTATACAATTCACAAAGAAAAGAAAGATTTCAATAAATGTGATAGGATGGGAAAATAAAAATCATCCAAAAATTGAATTTGAGTGTGATCCTAGAATTCACAAACTTGTCAAATGTAAGGGGTAGGTGGATGGGATTATAAATATTGTGTCTATCAACCATTCAATAACACCTTTAAGTGTTGTTTCTTCATAATCATGATAAAACAAGACTAAAAATTATGAAATTCTCATTAATATAATATTATTTAAAGAAAATAATATAAAGTATTATTTATTGCTTTCTACCTACCGACATAAATAGTCAACACAGTATGTTCAATACACTAGTCATGTATGTGGGGCCCATGTCTCCTAATAAAAAAAATATTAAAAAATATGCTAATGGTTTATGCAAGACCTAAGTCAATTCTCCAATAAAATATCCATGTTATGATCAATATACCAATTCTTTAAATATTTCCCTTTTTATCATTCAATTAAATAACTTCTCATGATATTTTTATTAATAAATAATAAAAAAACATTTGAAAAATAATTTGTATGGAATGACATCACACCATTTTATAAAAGGAAATTATTATTTTAATTTATATTTAAGAAGTTTATTTTAGTCATTTTAGTGATAGTTTATGATGTAGGAGCACCTAGGTGAATTGACGGTCCTCATCAGCCAAAAAAATGTTTGCAGTTGTTTACTTTAGTTTGGTTTTGATTTCACATTTTTGGCTTGTGGTTGATTTAATGGATTGACAATTGTGGTGTATTGATTTGCATTGTGAGTTTAATGCTCGTTAAAATAACTTTTATCTTGTTGCAGAGGTTATGTTGATCAAGTTAAATGTTTAACGATTGGCTTTTGGAAAAAGATATATATCTAGTGCACCATTTTAAAACTATGAAATGCATATTTGGGCACATATGTTGTTTGGAATAAATATTTAAATGTGAAAGGCATTAAATGCCTAGCCTACGCCTCTACAGGATAATCCAAATGTAAACAATGAATAGGTGTCATCTCAAAAGATAGAATTAGAAGAGACAAAAGGAAAATTGGTATGTAGAAATGAAGGGTCACGGCCAGAGGGTAAGGAAAGAGCATTTTAATAAAAAAAATTGGCACAAAGAGGGGAGAGAGGCACGCTTGGCCAAAGAGGGAGGCAGCGTGGACATGTTGGAGAGATTGGCTTATGTGAAGCTAGACAGTGAGGAAGTAAAGGACAACCGCTGTGTGGGAGACAATCAAACCACGCATAGGGAAAGAACCCTGTGATAGAAGAGTGGGTCGCACTGGAGAGAAAAGGTGTTGCTAGAGAAAAAGTAAACAAATTGCAAAATAGAGGAGGGGTAGCGTACCAATATGTAGATGGAGAAAAATATAGTTTGTGAAAGTTTTGAGTGTGTGGATAGAGAATTCAAGTAGATTTAATTTCCATGTAATACTGGTGTAATAGAAATTGAATATCAGAGTTGCTTTTAGATTTTTCTTGAGAATAGTTGAATAATTTTGGATGTAATTTAATTTTGGGGCAAAGTATTTTCCAAAATCATTTTGTGTTTTTGTTGTGGAATTCGATGAAGAGTTTGAATTTAAATAAATTAAAGATTTTGTTGTTTGTTGTAATTCTGGAGTGTGGAAATTTGAATTTGAATTGATTTGGTTGACAAATGAAATTATCAAGGAAAATTGAGTCTAGTTTGATTAGTGAAGTTGGAGTGAGTTTTTCTTGTTTACATCATTTGGTATAAGAGCCTGTGGTCTTGAGTGTGTGGAAAAAAGTGTTGACTATGAGGTAGTCTACACCAGGACTTGTGGGTGAGGAGCTTGAGAGGATTGTTGCGAAGAGCAAAGTGGAACATGAGGATTGTTATTCAGAGAACTTCCAAGATGCCACCTTGAAGAGGAATGCCTAGAATAAAGGATGTATTGGAATGATTTCATGAAATGATATAAGAAACGAGGTAAGAATAAAAAATGATATAAGAAATGAGCTAAGAATTTCTATTGGAGGCACAAGTGATCTTGCGAGTGAAGAAGAAAGTGAATTGGAAGAGCAGAGAAGAGAGGATGAACAACCAAAGGGTGTTGGACAAGAAATATTTTTTAGGGCTCTTTCGAAAATCATGAAGAGCAACAAAATAGATGCAAATTTCTCTAGAACATTAAATTCAAAAGAATTAATTGATTGGATATGAGAGTTGGAAGAGTATTTTGAATTGGAGGAAATCAGAGACCCACATAGGGTAAATTTAGCCCAAACAAAATTAAAAGGGCATGTTGTGTTATGGTGGAAAGAATTGCAAATAGAATGGGTAGCGAATGGAGACCTCAGAATAACAAGGAGGAATCAGATGGTGACTAGGTTGAAGAACAAATTTATTCTTGGGGATTATGAAATGGAGTTATTCAAGAAGTTGCAAAATCTAAAGAAGAAAGAGATGAGTGTAAAGGATTACACATAAGAGTTTTATAAGCTGACCATTTGATTAGGAAGGCATGAAATTGATAGGGAAAAGACAAACCAATATGTGAATGGTTTACGATTTAATATTCAAGATGAAATGAGTATGCTAAATATTACCTCGGTAGAAGAAGCATACCAATATGCATAAAGGGTGAGGAGAAGATGACGAGAAGGGAAATAAATAATTCTAGAAGTCGTGAAAGATTTGCAGCAGAGAAAGGACAAGCAAGCAGTAGCAAAGGAAAGAAGATTGAAGAAGAATCCAAGCCCAAATGGAGTAAGGAGGTGGGACAAAACATAAAAGAAAAAGAGTTTCCAATAAGAGGACATGGCAGCAGTGGCAGAGAATTCTTGGGAAAGTTTTTATAGTGTGGGGAAGTTGGACATAGAGCTTTTGAGTGTCCACAAATACACCAAAAAACCAGTAAGAGAGGTGCAACAAGAAATCACATGGTGCAAGAAGACAAGGAAAGCGTAGCATCACTAGAGAATGTGAAAGAACAAGAGTATGGAGAATCCCTTATGTTCAGGAAAGTATTGGTGAATCTAAGCAAAGTGGAGAATGGACCATCTTAGTTAAGGAGTCTCTTCCATACTATATGCAAATCAGGAGGTAAGTATTGTAAGGTCATTGTAGACAGTGGTAGTACATATAACTTGGTTTTTGAAGAGATGGTAGAAAAACTAGGATTGAAGAGGTTAAGCATCATAATCCCTATAAAGTATGTTGGCTGCAAGAAGATCATGAGTTAGAGGTGAAAGGGAAATGCTTGGTAAATTTTCATATTGGTTCTTAGATGAAGTTTTGTGTGATGTTATGTTAGAATGAGTGCATGTCATGTTTTGTTAGGAAGGCTTTGGCAATTTGACATAAAGGCTATCTATGATTGTAGAGAGAATTTGTACACCATTGTGAAAGATGGGTATAAGTATACTTTGAGTTCATTGAAGGAGAAAGAGAAGGAGGTGAAGGACATCAGTCCTATGAATTGTTGTAGGTCAGAAAACCAAAGGTAAAGGTTGCACTAGAGGCTGGAAATAGTTCGAAGAAGGCTCTTGAGAATAGAGGTACAAGGGAGGTACATAAGAATAGTAGTGATACTAAGATGAAACAATAGAAATCATTGGTTGCAAACATGTTTAAGCCTCATGAAGAATGTAAATCAGATTTACAGAAGAAGGTGAGCAATGAAATTTTACAATGTATAGGTAGAAAACAATGAAAAGGAAAAGAGAAGATGAGACAAGAGGGAACAACGAAAGTTTAGAATGAAATGAAGAAGAAATAATGTGAGGACAAAGAGGACATATGTATCTAGAACAAGCATGAGATCACCATTCCAAGCTCATCCAAATGTTCCTGAGTTTGACAACTCATGGAACATTTCACTTACCCAACGTGTCTGATGTTGGAGCACCTTGGTGTACTGGCGATCCTCATCAACCAAAAAATATTTGTAGTTGTTTTCTTCAGTTTGGTTTTGATTTCACTTTTTGGTGTGTGGTCGATTTAACGGATTGATAATTGCGGTGTATCGATTTGTATTTTAAGTTTAATGCCTGTTGAAATAACTTTTATCTTGTTGCGGAAGTTATACCGATCAAGTTAAATGTTTAACGATTGACTGTTGGAAAAAAGATAAATATCTAGTATACCATTTTAAAACTATGAAATACAAATTTGGACACATATGTTACTGTTTGGAATAAATATTTAAATGTGAAAGGCATAAAATGCCTAGCCTACACCTCTACACCATAAGCCAAATACAACAATGAATAGGTACCATCTCAAAAGACAGAATTAGAAAAGACAAAAGGAAAATTGGTATGCAAAAATGAAGGGTCGCGACCAGAGGGTTAGGAGAGCATTTTAATAAAACAAAATTTTGGCACAGAGAGGGGAGAGAGGAACTCTTGGCCAAAGAGGGAGGCAGCGTGGACATGTTGAAGGAGAGATAGGCTTATGTGAAGCCAGACACTGAGGAAGTAAAGGACAACCAAGGAGAATGGAGTCACGACTGTGAGGGAGACAATCAGACCGCACGTAGGGAAAGAACCTCGTGATAGAAGAGTGGGTCACACTGGAGAGAAGAGGAGTTTCCAGAGAAAAGTAAACACATTGCAAAATAGAGGAGGGGCAGCGTACCAATATGCAGATGGAGGAAAATACAGTTTGTGAAAGTTTTGACTATGCAAATAGAGCATTCAAATAGATAAATTGCCATGTAATCAGAGTTGCATATAGATATTGCTTGAGAATAGTCGAATAAGTTTGGATGTAATTTAATTTTGGGGCAGAGTATTTGCTAAAACCATTTTGTGTTTTTGTTGTGGAATTTGATCAAGAGTTTGAACTTAAATAAAAGAAAGATTTTGTTTGTTGAAATCTTATAGTGTGGAAATTTAATTTGAATTGATTTTTTTGACAAATGAAATTGTCAAGGTAAATCGAGTCTAGTTTGATCAGTGAAGTTGGGGTGAGTTTTTCTTGTTTGCAACAATTTAAGAGAGATATCTAACTCACAAACTCTTTTGACATCACAATTCAAAATGAATACAAGACAAATGA
Source organism: Sequoia sempervirens (assembly GCA_007258455.2). Lineage (NCBI taxonomy): Eukaryota > Viridiplantae > Streptophyta > Pinopsida > Cupressales > Cupressaceae > Sequoia > Sequoia sempervirens. The sequence goes on along the minus strand of VDFB02005678.1, from coordinate 32,394 downwards.
TTTTTTATTCACATTCAAGGCATTTGTCAAATCCCCACATTAGGCCCATTTAATGAGGTCTTAAATAAAAATAAAAAAATAAAAAAATAGAAACAAACAAAGTCTCCAAGCTTAGGACTTAGCAAGAAGAGAGAGGATAAGAGGGACAACGTGGGAAGAGGAAACATTTAATGAGGCATGGCATCCCAACCATTTTCCTCCCATATTCACATATAGGCATGAGATCCTCACCATTTGGTTTGATTTATACAGGAAAATATGAGACAAATTCATTAAAAGTTTGACGTAGGAAAAAAAAGAGGGGTCGTGCCATTAATCTAGCATGGTGTCCCTATCTTTGGACAACCTAATTCAATAGGAAAAATGGAAAAGAAATGACAAGGCATAATTTAAACCCTCATGACCCCTTTGACTAGATACACATGATATTTTGAGAAGAAACGGGAGAGAAAGGGGCATAAGGAGTAGAAGTGAAGAGAGAGTCCATCACTATGTTGTTGTTCTTCCAATTTGACCCAAAATGAGAGTTTTGGAATATAGATATGGATGCCCATCAAAGCAAAATAGATAGAATATTTTCATTTGAGGAGATTCGTGTGAAAGAGAAAATCTAGTCTCCACATCCTTTGGCACCATCCTCCCTACTAGTGTTGAAAGGGGAGTTTTTAAAGATATTATGGATGCCTATGAAAGCATAAGTGATAGAGGAAGTTCATAGCCATTTTGAGGCTGATTTCTTCTATTTGAGGAGTACAATTTTAGGGTATGTGAAGGAGAAAAACAACAAAATGAATGAGAGGAGGAAGGTCAAATTTGTGGGTCTTGGAGAGGAAAATACATGGATATGAGGAAGAGAAGAGTGCAACTAAGAGGAGCAGGGTCTGCAACGAAATGTCCAAAAATGTGGCTTTAGGGGATGCCTCATTGCTAAATTCATTCAAAACGGGTTGTTAAAAGATAAACAACCTCCCACTTGCATGCGTTCAAATTAGTGCTTGTCAGTTGGAAATTTGTGTATAGAATGAGGGAGTTGGACAAAGGGATGTTGGCCTTTGTGATCCTTTATACAAGTAAGTTCACATGCCTCTAAAAAATCATGATTATTTATAAAAAAAATTAGCTGAGTTTCTTTTATGAAAACCCATCCATGGAGGCTCAAATTCTCTTGATAATCCTTTCTTTTGCCATCTATATTTACACTCATTCTACTTGCAATGTATGTTAATGATCATTTCTCTTGATTAACCAATGTTAGCTCAACAACCTTTCTTATGAACTTTGTTCATTCCCAACTCCTCACTAGGTAGCTTTCTTGACTCTTGTTGGATGTTATACAAGTTGCATTGAAGCTAATAGTTTATAGATAGTAGACAAGATATTTTTATTACTTTGATTTAGATTTGGTCTACACACTCATAGAAGAGAATGGAAGTAAACAATGATGTGAGCCTTTCAAACGAACAAGAAATGGATTTTTCCCCTTCATAATAGAATAACAAAGTATTTATGTGAGCATTTCCATAATAGATTTGTGAGAAAAAGAGAAAGTAATGAACTATCTATTTTTTGAGATTAAATAAAGGGTGTTTTATGTGGCACATTTTGGATATCCGATAATTTATATTCAATTAAATTTATATCCAAATCATTGTCGCTACAAATCATAAATGAGAAATTTGGGATATATACAATTAAAGAATATCCCTATTACCAAATTATGTAGCCACATGAAATTTGTCAATTCACTGTGTTATTTTTAAATGATAGGTTGCATGATTGTGCTAATTGATGAATGAATTACAAAGTAGTGAACATAATGATTTACGACTCTTAGAAGTTATAGACTTGACTTCATATTTTAAAGCTAGTTATATGGCTAGCCATAACCACCACATTTACAAAGCTTACAATTAGAGTTCAATCAAGGATAATTTATATGCAATTCTCCCTTGAATATGTTCAGAAGATTATAAAGTTTCTTGTACCTTCCATAACATGAAATTGGGGATTATCCATTGTTGTAGTTAAAAACTGTTAATTCAAGATGATTTATGCTTATATGTGAAAAGTGGGTAATCAATAAATTGAATAATATATTTTATTATTCTTAAATATATGATACAATTTTATTACCATGTGCAAAAAACCTATTATTACATGTTGTAGGGTGGTACTCGTGAATTTATACCTCACAAGATGAAAATGGATTAACTACTTTAACAAGTGAGGTATTCATGAGTAAACCTTTTGGAGTTAGTGCCCTTAAGATATATGTTGAGGTTGATATAATTGAATTACTTGAAATACTTGTTATCCTATCACCAATATGAGGACACACATGGCTATGAGAATTGGTAGAATTTCCTTGCTACTTGAAGGTCTTACAAATAACCATCTCCTATGTAAGGACTTTTGAAGAATAACTTATGATATTAATATTCTATCACATTGATTAACCGTGGTAGATTTTAAACCAAAAGAGTGGATTTATTATGAGTTACAAAGAGTGGTTGTGAAGAGTTTCTAGCAAGCTTGACATTAACTAAAATGTTATTTGGGAGTTCTAATGCCATTATTCTAGAAATAATATTAATGCCCCAATAGCTATAATCACCTTCCCTAGGCTTGGTATGAATGTGACTTAAAATTCAATAACTACGAGTTTCAAGATACTTGTGAATATTGAGAAGATATGATGTATGTAATTATGTGATCATTTGGGAAATTCTACTATAGTTGCAATAGGCATTATAAATTCCTTTCATGTTATTTTATGCTCCTTGCTAAATGGAATAATAAGACATGCTATATAATTCTAGAATGGTATTTTGGGTAATGGGAAAAAGGCTTTTGATGACTACTAGATATGAATTAACCCCTTGAATATAACACCCTCTATATTTAATCTATTATGTGAATTTTGATTGGAAGTGGTTTCCTATATGTTTGTAAACCAAGGTACTTTCATGTTGAGTAATAATCTTAGCCCTTATGTTGATACGACAAACCTTGGGATGTTCAAATTGTTTTATGAATAATGTTGGGTAGAGTTTGATTAAAGACATCAATATATTTAAGGGAAATGTTATGGTATTGTTTGCCAAATGAAGAACTGAGTTATGATTCCTAACTACTATCAACTATTATTAGTTTCAAAGGGAAACAAAACCTTGGTTATTGGAACCTATGTGTAGGTCCTTTAAGAGACTTTGTAAGGAGAACTACGTGTGACTTTGATCCATTTGGAAGTGGGTACATAGGCGGTCCTTGGGAAAAAGATGCCTATGTGACCTCAAGTTCGTAGGAGGAAGGTCTAGGGGGGATAACTCCTAGATGTTGGGGTTGTTCCTAATTGGTTTGACCTTCTCTCTTCACTAGGCTTTGAATGAGGTTGAATGAGTATTGGATGGTTATGAAAGAAAACCTCATGATAACTTGTATTCAATACATAAGGTGTGTCTAAATAATAAGTTGAAGGAAAAGAATGAATTGGACTACATGGTAATGGTTACTAGTTGAGTTGAGCTCACATCGTGTTGGTACTAAGTGATTTCTATTATGTATTATGAATATTAACATCAGACTTAAATGACTATGTAAAGGCATCTAATTCAATCAATTGTGATCTACGTATTCTACATTAAGAACCTATCTTCCAGTTATAGTGCTAAGCATGGGTCAAGGAGTAGTACTATTATGCTCGAGATTGACAAGTGTCTGGGGGCAGTAATATGCTTGAGATGGAAAGTAGTCAAAGAGTAGTACTATTATGCTCAAGATTGACAGGTGTTTAGGGGTAGTACTATACTCGAGATGGATAGTAGTCAAGGAGCAGTACTATTATGCTTGAGATTGATGGGTGTCTAGGGGTAGTACTATGCTCAAGATGGATAATAGTCAAGGAGTAGTACTATTATGCTCGAGATTGACAGGTGTCTAGGGGTAGTACTATGTTTGAGATAGATAGTATTCAAGGATCAATACTATTATGCTTGAGATTGATAGGTGTCTATTAGCAGTACTTTTATGCTTGAGATGGACAATAGTCAAGGATCATTCTATGCAAGTGATGGCTATCCTTGCTTGCTTAGCCATCAAATGGACTATAGAGAAGAAATTTTTAACACATGAAGAATAAGTAGGTAACAGATAGACCAACCTCCTGGTATAGTTTTGGCATATCTCGACATGGAAATGGTATTCTTGACCATATTGAATTGAGGGTGGACCCCCGATGTAGTATGGGATGCATCGAATCCTTGTCCCAATTGTTTGATATTGCAAAAGATCGAGGAAAAGAATGGGACCCACGGTGTAGTGTGCAATGCACCGACAATCCTTTTCTTTCTAGGATGTACTAAGGGAAAGTGTGTGTTAGCCAATGTGGATGTGTTTACTAGTCATTGTAGTATATGTGATATGTATGAGCTCGTCATTAATGTACTTGTGAGGTACATATGAGCTAGTCACAGGTGTGATGTGATGTATGTATTCAAGCTAGTCACTATGTATACATGTGATGTAAGCTAAAGCTAGTTGTTGGGTATTTATGACGTATATTGTAGCTAGTCATTGTGTAAATGTGACGTATGTTGAAGCTAGTCATTGGGTATTTATGATGTATGCCAAGTAGCTAGTCACTGTGTATATGTGACATATGTTGGAGCTAGTCACTATGCATATGTGATGTAGGCTAGAGCTGGTCATGGGTATATGTGACATATGTTGGAGCTATTCACCTTGTGTATATGTGATATATGCTTGAATCACTCCCTATATGAATGGGGGATTATGGAATAATATGACCCTCAAGTGTATGGGTGTATGTTTGCACACTACTAATTGGTAATGTTTGGTATGGAACCAACACTCGATAGTGAGTTGATATCAAATGTATATCATAATTGGATAAGTTGATAGCTTACATGTACTTAATTAATAGTCATGGGTTAAAAGGGAGATCAGAGATCACATACAAGAGGAGAGATTGAACTCCCTTTGAAATTGGTGGCGAACTACGAAGCCTCTGATTTCCTACAAAGGGATATGTAGGCATGGTCATCGAGAATGAACCCTTGAGGCTTAAGTTTGGGTCTAGGAATGACCTTAACCTTGGGAGCTTACCACTCCTATGTGTATGAAAGTAAGTGGCAACATCTAGTTGATGCCACCATGGTAAATGAAGGAGTTTTGAAGTTAGCACTTCTAAGCTATATGGAGGATGTTCATGATTAAGTTTGGTATTTGTCTTGAGTAGATTTTTTTAAAAAAATGGTAGCAATCGAGGGGCAGTTGTCAAGTATTTCACTAGACTTCTAAACTATCTAATGAACCCTTAATTTTGTATTTTATTACAAGGAAAATTTGAAGAAAGAAATGTACTCTATTTTTTGGCACTATAGGTTGTGTAAAATGACTTCTATTATTGCAAAAAAAAGGTCTACATCTTTTTGTGATTTTTTAATTAATTAAAAAATACACTCATTCTAAATATCTATAGTTGTGCCCATTGCATATTAATTTTGATTGCTAGTTATAATCCTATTAGCCAAGCACTAGATGGAATGAATCTATGAAAAATAATAAATATAAAGTGTTGGTGGAGGAGATTATAAATATTTGTGTCTATCAACCATTCAATAGCATCTTTAAGTGATATTTATGTGTAATTATGATACAACAAAATTGATGATTACAAAATATCCATTGATATAATATGAATTCTCATTGTTTAAGGTATAATAATTAAATAAAAAATACTTGTTGCTTTCTATACCTACCTAACATAAATAGTCAATATGCTCAATACAATAGTCAATTACGTAGAACCCATGTCTCTTAATAAAAAACAAGCATTAAAAAAATATAGGTCAATTGTCCAATAAAAGTAAAGATGTTATACTCAATATACAAATTCTATGAATCTTTCCGTTTTATATCATCCAAATAAATAATATCTGACGATATTTTTCTAAATATAAGTAAAAAAAAAAATATCAAATCATGGAATAACATGACACCATGTTATAGGAAGTTTCCTTTGATCATGAGAGAAATCTGACACACAAACTCTAATGACATCACAGTCACACAAACTCTAACGACATCACAGTCCAGAATCTACACGAAACAAATTCTTTTTATTTGATTCAAGGTATTTCACCGGACTTCTACACTATCTAACGCACGAGCCCTAACTTCTGTGTTCCATGACCAGACCAATTCCAATGCCAGCTTTGAAGAAAAACATGCGCAGTCAGAATAACGTGCGTTTGAAGTCTCCCCTCGTTGCAAGACCACAAAATATCTATTAATTCTACTATTTCTTCACCCCAAACCCATTACAGACAATCATTACACAGCTGCACAACAGTTTGCTACAACATTATGGAGTGTTTGTGCGATTTGGGAGGCAGAGTAGTGGCTGCAAATCCCACTTCTTCATTTCTTGTCTTTGCTTTTGCTGTTTATGGAGTTATTCTGTTTATAATAATGGCAGCGGGATTTCTCCATCTCTGGTTGAACACCATTCCTGAATCTTATACTTCATTGGACAATAGCCTGTTGTGCCGGCCAAGGATAAGATCTGGAAACAAGAAATTTCAGACTGCCATGAAATGATCACTTCATGCTAACAAGAGATTTCAGACTGCCATGAAATGATCAATTCATGCTGAATTTGGACTGTAAAAGATGTAGATGTTTTTTTTGTTTACGATGTGTTAGAATATTAAGTTTCATCCAAAAAAATCTATATTTAGCCATATTTGGTTCAAAATTATGAACTTGGTAACTAGAATGATTGCTTAAGAATTTTCCTTTGTGAGATAATTAGTGAACATTGGACTAGCTACAAGCTATGCGTGGAGTCTGTAATGTGAGTGTACCTACTCTCCACTATCCTTTATACAATTTACAAAGTGGTATATTATCTATGATAACTTGTATCATGTTTAAATTTCCAATATTTTCAATGATATCAAATCATAATTTAAGAAATGAAGTGGTTTTTGTTTGGCTTGAACCATTTCAAATCTTAAAAAATATTGCATCGTTATATGTTTAAGAGATATTGTTGGAAAAAGAAGTCATGTACTTGTTCTCAGTTAAAATCATCAATGGCAAGAAGAGTACAAATCATATTTAGAAAAAAGATTACATTTTTATTCCAAAAAATATATATTTCTCATTCCATAAAAAAATATTCAATAGATTATAAAATTAAATTACAAACATGTATTGAATAGGCAAGCAACATAATAATACAATTAAGCATTATCATCTAATGGGACAAGAAAGTGTTAAGGATTATGTTGTGAAACTCCAAGTTCAAATCTCCAGAGGACATGATAAAGTGTTGGAATTTGGTATTTAATACCATATTCATCTTATTGGGTGTGGCATACCACAATAAATAAATCCAAGTGTAAATAAATAAATAAAATTGGTGAAGTGATAGCCCTTGGTTGTGGAATCTAAGGAGAAGGCCACTCACTAAGGAAAAAATAATATATTAAATAATAGAATGTGCATTATCCATATTGATTATGTTACTATTTAAACATTTTATTTTGTGTAGTTTTATGTCAGTGAAGTATAACCATTCAAAAGAAAACAATAAATTGAAAGCTTATAGTAAACTTATTGGCCATAGATTTTGAGTACATTATTTACCTCACTTCCATCACAATATGAGAATTTCATAAAAATAGAGCTTATTATGTCCTCTAAATCACTCTTGATATTATTGCTAAGTTAGTTCTTAAGTTAGTTCTTAGAAGGGAAACTACCAATGGTAAGATCAAAACCTCTTGTTATTCCCATTAAGTTCTTTAGTAATTCTTTATTGAAATGTTGGACATCTTTCTTCTAGATGAAACTACCTTTCTATTAGTTTTTTTTGATAGGATGCCTATTTTTCTAAATATAGAGAAAATAACTATTTTTATTATGTAATTAATAAAAATAGTTGACTTATCATATGACATAAATATTATCAAGAAAATTGTAAATGGCATTATTATTATTAGTTCCTCCCATGGAACTATGGGCAAGGCGTGGATCTTAACTAGTGATTAAATGTTTTGCTTGTAGCCAATCAAAATTCATTATTTTCTTTTTCAGACATTAAATTTAATTTTCTTAAAGTTAAATGTACAATTTTTAAAGTTTTCAAATTCTAAAAAATATTTTTCCTCAATTTTATTGGCTAAAACATTTTGAGCGATAAGGGCGGATTTTCACGAATGCTAACCATAAACTTTTTTATCGTGGTTTTTCAAGGAATTTTTCCATCACAAAGGCCATAATCAATACTATATTATAACTCCCTTCAATATAAGGATTGAATATATTTCATTTACATGTATAAATTGGTTACAATCTTTTATCAAATAGTGTGTGATATTTAATTAATAAATTAAAAATTAATCACTTTACTATAATATAAGTAAATTATATCTATTTTATGATGCTAAAGCTTATGTTAGTTATAGTATATATTTAACCTTTTAATAAACATTATGTTCAAATAGACTTGTATTTATATTTATAAATATATATTTATAATTTTAGACTCCATAAAATACAAATAATTTTAATTAAAAATTGTACAACATAAATTAGTTTAAATATTTTAAATATATCTATCTAAAAATGATTAATTTTCAATTATTTTATTTTATATACATTATATACTAAAGAGCACCTATAGTGATTATAATTATTTGTAATACATTTTTACTTCATTATTAGTTCTTGTCCAGAGAATTATAGACAAGGTCTGCTTTTTTACTAGTTATTATTAATAATAATAATTATGTTTCTAGCAAATAAGCATTCAATTTTTTTCTTCTATTTAACAAATATTTGTCTAAATACACATTTTATAACAAAACATATTTGACAAATGATTTTTCTTAAATATTATTAGCATGAAAGTTTTACCCATAAGGGCGATTTATACAATTCCATTATCATAGTTTCTGTAAAAATGACAGATGGAAGGGGGATTCTAATTTGCTATTTCAATTTGGACAGTTTTAATTCAAATCGGGCAGTTTGGAATTGAGAGCAAACAAATGAGAAGCTACAATAATTTCATGCACTGGCAAGAGGAAATGGTTGGTATTTTTGTCCATTCTTATTTGTTTGGTTTTCCTTTGATTTATTTCTTTTAGCTTCACATTGAAATTCTTCTTTCATGCCACTATATTTTATTTGCAATTAATCTAAACTCATGAAGTTGATATTGTTGGTAAACATACAAAATAGTTTGACTGTGTGTAGGTCCTCAACTATTCCTCTGTCACATCATTAATAATAGGTACCATGTTCAATTTTGTTAGCTTTTGTTTCATTTAGATGCTTTCCTGTTTGCTTTATAGAGTTCTCAATCAACTCGAACAAATCATTGGCACTTGCATAATTCAAATGACCGCTATTACCACCTATCTTTGTATCTTGACACATTGCTTGAATCTTGATGCATAAAAGGTATATATTATTTCAATGCATTATATATAGATAAACCCTTCCCAAAAGTTCTATATATAGATAAACCTTTTTCCAATTATCGTGGCATTTGCGCGGGCAAGTTTTTGGTAGGTCTGCGACCTGTAAGTCATGACCTGCATGTTGACTATGCATTGAATCTCATCCTCAATGGCCTCCATCATATCATTTTCTAGAGTGATATCAGTTGCCTACATGGGGAAAATTTTGAGGGAACCACACACCTTTACAAGTTTAGAAATTACTCATTTTCAATACCAATTTTGCTAACAATCAACAAGTAGTTTTCTAATTTAATAGGATTTTATTTATTTTAAAAATATTTTAGCACCATGGTATGTGGGACTAATTTAACTAAAAATCAACCAATAGTCTTCTAATTTCCTACAATTTTATATTTTTTGAAACAAAAGTTGGCTAGTTATCATAGAAAGAATTTTTGCTTTTCTTGTGATGCAAAATGTTGGCTACTTCTCACAGAAAGATACCATTTAATAGAGATTGAGAGTTGAGATGCACCACCTTTAAGTGGAAAATAAATTCAAGATTGTTTAAAAAAATTATCGTCTCAAATTTCTGGGTATGTTGGGTGTAAGTTTTAGTAATTATGTTTTGAATGACTTGATGGTAGGTGAGGTAGCTTATGAGTTCCAAATGACAGAACTAAATCTTAGCAACAGTAAATTTAAAGACTCTAAACAAGATGGTGTGTATTTTTGGGAAAATATATGTAAGCAATTATATTTCTCTTGTCTATTTATCTTGTATAAGGCTTGTGGATATACCCTATGCAAGTTTTAGTCATTGCATTTTAGATCAACTATATTGTTTAGGGTCTCTAGATACATGGTGTATATATTTTAGTCAGGACATGTCAACTGATATCTACTGCTTTAGGCTTCTGGATGTACTGCACGAAAAAATATTAGCTGTGGCATTTCCCATTTTTATTTGCATGGGATTTCTGGATCTCCTGTGCATAAGTTTTACTAGTGACATATCAATTCAATTATATTTTTTAGAGTTTCTACATATAAAGGTGATAGATTTTAGACATCGCATTGCCGATCATTTATAATGTTTATATTATTCTAGATATAGTTTGTAAACTTTACGCAATTCATTTCAAGTGAGCTGATAATGGGTGAGATGGATCAACCCATTTCAGGCCTAAAACTTAAAGGTTAAAGGTAGTAATAGAAAATTGGCATTACTAGGCACAAAATTAAGTCCCTATGAATATTTTCCCAGCTATATATTTTTTTAGGGATTTTGGATATACTGAATGTAAAATTTAGTCTAATTTAGTCAAGAAATTTGGAGTGAGCCAGTGATGCATGGGGCAGTTTGCTCTAAATGCCATGACCAGAAATTGACTCATTATTAGAGATGAAGATCATTATTTTATAGAAATTCAAGTGAATCTTCATTTTTTATAATATGTAAAAGAAATATTTTAGCAAGTATTTATATTGTCTTGGGTTTATGAAAATCCTCTAAGTTTTAGTGACAATGTTTGAAGATATATCTGTAAATTGAAGTGTGTTGACAATGAATGAGATAGCTCACTCTGAATGTCATCACTGAAAGTTAGAAGTGCATCCTTTCCTATGCAAAATTTTTAGTGACCACATCTGGTATGAGCTGATGATGAATGAGTTAGCTCACTTCAAATGCCAAGACTGAAATTTACAAGCCTTGCATTTAGAAACCCCAATAAGATGGCAATCAAGATAGATCATTCCAATTTCCTGAACTAGATGTTACAAGTAGAATAACTTGATAGAGCAACAAATTCCCAAGAAAACCAATTTCATAGAGACCTTCACAAATGAGAGAAGCAAGGCTATTTTACCGAAGAGGAATGCATTGAGAATTGGATGATTTTACACAATGTACAAAGTACCTTAAAAAGGAAAGAAAAATAGGTAACAGGTGTAAAAGCTACCACACGGGAAAAAACCACCCGATTAATTAAATGCACTATTAAACTATAATGCAAACCTAAGTAAACTTAATCATAAATATGCTATTTACTCTAACACCCCCCCTTAAGTGTAACTTAGGGAGAATGAAGGGTATATGCAGATCATGATGGGCCAAAAAGTGACAATATGATGGGTATGTGGATGACGACTTTTTTTACCCAAAATTGATGAAATGAAAGGGTTTTTAAAGGAGATTCTCAGATTTCCACCAATATAAATTATGTTTACTTTGAATTTAATAAGTAATTATTATTCATTTTCTATTTGAATTACGACTAAAGTCCTAATTGATAGGCTGATTGAGAAACATCTATAGCTTTCAAACAATATCACATTTTTGAGTCCAAAACATGTGTCACATTCTATGCTTTACATAATATAGGATTAAAAAAGAAAATTTAATTTCATGAAGTTTTGACCAAGTTAAGGTGGACATATAGTTTTTATATTTTTAAAAGTTGTAATAAAAATTCATAATTAATTATTTACTTGGAAAAAATTACAAAAAATATAAATCACATCGAGACATGAGTCCTCTACTTATATCTAAAATATTATTAAAAATATTATCATTTTATTGTGGTTAGGGTCACACACCTACTTTTTATTTTTCCCTAGAATTTAAGTACTATTGCATTGAAATTTCAAAATTTCACTAAATAGTTTTGTTTTTCTTTAAAAACCTAGTAGTTTAGAAACTACATTCAATTTTCTATAGATTCTATTCTTACTTATTTTGAAATAATATAGATAACTTATTCAAATTTTTATGTCAAGTTGCCTAACTCATTTTTTGAATTTTTGCCACTTAAGAGCCTATTTTTCCATGATAATCCACATACCAAGATGAAATTTATGCAATATGGGTCCCAACTACACAACCATTTTAGGTACCCATTTACAACTACAGAAAGAAATCTCTCACAACCAAAGAAAAGGAGAAAAACCCTATGGGAAAAAAACCCTCTCCAAAAGAGAGAAAAGAAAACAAAAATGATGCATGGATGGAGGAATCAATCACACCCCCCAAGGACTACATATATCATGTATATACAATCAAAGCCCCCCCCCCCAAAAGAGGGAAAGAGAGACTATATAGCCCCCCCCCACAATGTGTAATCACTTGCAATTTAAATGGTAAATTCCTGAAGAAAAAACATGATCCAGTGTCGACAAACAACTTGTCTCCCTTTCGGAAGAAACATAACCAAATACAAATGGAGGTATGTTTCCCATTCCATATAGGAATTTAAAGAAAGACTTGCATGAAAATGTATGATGGTGTCTCTGGAATTTTCTCATGTGTCGCCAAGACCTTGAAAAATGATGCCACGAACCAATCAAGAACATTCCCAATCACAACAGATGGTGACAAACAAGGTACCACTGGAAACTGATCATGAACACTCTCCAGAGATTGAGATGGGGTGACAACAGTTGTACCACAACTATCATCAAATAGGAGGGATATACCCTCAAATGTGTCCTCTAAGTCAGAAATATGAGATTCTATAAACAATGAACCAATGTTTGAAAAATATGAATCCCAATTAGGAAGATAATGAGATACTAGTTGTGATGAATCACTTGATGTTCACAATGAATCATCAACACAAAATGAATGGTCCTACTGAATAGGAATGATAGGAGTCTCAATCAATGACTTTGCACAATGAATCACTGAAGGAGAAGGTGCATCAATTGTCTCTGATGGAGAAGAAGGAGCATCTAAAGAACCCTCGTCATCCTCATCTGAAGACTCAAATTATTCCAACACTTCAAACTCCTACATAGTAGCATGATCATAGGGTATCCTGTATGAAAAATGAAGAGGTACTAGACAATCTGAAATAGGATCATCTAGGAATGGCTGAGTATCAGGATCTCCATGTATTTCCTAGATTTTAATCCAAACAGTATATGGACACTCAAAATGATCAACAACATCTAAAGTGGCATCATCAATATGCATTGCAATAACTCCTAGGACATGATCCCTTTTGCAAGTCCATGCAAATTTCTTACTATCAATACCAATAAGGGGAACAAGATTATATAGGTATGGAAAAAGATGAAGCCATATCAAGTGCTTCAATATACCATCTCTCCATTGTGTATAGTTCTCCCTTTCCAACATAATCACAACAGGATGTAATGAAAACCCCATAATCAAGTATGACAAATCTCCAAAAAATACAAAGACAGTAACCTAGAAACTCCCAAATACTACAAATGAAACCTTCCCAAAATACTTCAGGAAGCAAAAAATACAAATAAAGGGCTGAGAATCTAAAAAAATTGAGCAAAAAAGATGAACACCTTACTAGGTTCCCAAGCCAAATCACCAAGCTAGATCTCTCGCCAAGCACAAAATCAAGATAGGCTCCTATGAGACTTGCTCACAACAATAAGAGGCACTACAATGCTATATGAAGGGTAAAAAATGATTCACCGCTGCCAATGTGGGATAATGCTTCCCAAAGACAACTTCAAACATAAGGTGCCCACCTCCACTTGGGTTGCACAACTTTGAAACCCTAAATAAATATATCTAATTGCAAACTTTACAATTGTAAAGTTTGAAAAAGAATGTTTCAACCAGAGCCAAGAATCAAAAGGAAACGCCTATACACTTTTCCAAAATCTCCAACAAGCACAGGTCCTCAATTTGATTAAATCCATTCATGATTCCAACAATTTTCCGATCAGCACCAATCACTTTCCAAGAAAAAACCACAGCTGGAGGAGACTGAAGAATCAGCGAGGACCTCCACATGCAATTTACTCTAACATAACTAATACCACTTGTAAGTTTTATTTGTTTGGTCCGAGCTCATAGTAAATAAGGTAGCTCTCTCGAAATGTCATACCTATAACTTAAAGTAGTATATCCTAAACCATGAATAAGTTTTAGAGATGATGTTGGGAGTGACCCGATGACGAGTTAGTCCAAATGTGAGGACTAAAATTAAAGTAGTACATCAAGAGACCTAAACAAAACAAGTGAGATAGAAAGGAAGTATTGATCTTCATAGTAGTGCTTGATTAACAATAGTATATTTATACAATTTGAAGTTCATATTCAAATGCAATTATTGTTAATCAATAGTTTAATATTCAAATATCTTAACTGTAGTAATTGTAATTAATAACATAGTTTTATTTTACTGTATTCTATTTTTTTAAAGAATACTTTAGCATGATTGACACCTTGACTCTTGGTACAAACTAGTAGATAATAGCAGACCTATTGGTTTGAGAATTAGAAGGAAATAATCATTTATAACATTATGTGATAGCTGCAACACATCGTTAAAAGTATGGCTTGATAATACTAAAGTCCAATATGGCCCATAATGTCTCATACAGTTTTCAATGATGACAATCATATTTTTTTTGGCAGCCTTCAAGAAAATTTATTTCCAGTAAATATAAACTCCAATTTACTTATTGAGAAAAGAGTATGTGAATTAAAGTAATATGTTATTTGTTTTGTTGCAATCAAGACACTTGGTTTCCTCTGCAAAATTAATTTGTTCATGATCTTGTATATTTCAGATTGCCTTCACCAACCAAAAGGATTTTGGCATAGAATCCATGGGCCCATGCTCAAAATAATTTGCATCGATTGCGGCCTCTAGATACTAAGATGTTTGGTGATAGGAACAACTTTAGAGGCCTCAATCAGATGGATGAAGAGGAAAAAAGATGTGTCAAGGTTGGAAGGTAAGATCTTAAGATCAAAGCCTTTTTGTTCTTTGTGTCGATCATTATTCACACATAATTATGGAAACTTCTGTATTCTAATATTTGTTATTTGATCTTGATGTTTATAGGCTAAGAGAACTACATACTCTAAAAGGGCATGTTGAGTCTGTTGTAAAGTTGAAGGGATTGGATATTGAAACAATTCAACAAGCTTACACTATTTGAGAGATATTGGTTCTACATTGTTTGAGCGATGTTAGTTCTACCTTAGCCTTCTATACTATATTATTATTTTAGCAACATTTGGGTACCCACCCCTATAGAACAAATATTTTTTTATCCCACATAGAGAGGTTGGGAAATAGGAAAAATTATAACTTGTCTTAAGAGTTTTATGTTTTTTTGCTTGGGAGGACATATTCAATGGTGTATATGAAATCTATGCTTGTCATTAATAAGAAGCTAAATGGTTTTTCATATTCAGTGGTAAGAGGTTTGTATTCACACTTTAAAATGGAAAAAAACTGATAGCTTGACACACTTTGAACTATTTGAAACCAACCATGCAATGTAATCAACGGAAGATACATACATTGAATATGATATAATTGAAGAGGCAATATGTTGCAAGGATGAATTAGTTTATTGTGAGGATCAACAAAATCTTATGATTGTTGTATAATGTGTAATTAAATGTACAAGGAAAAAAGCTAACATAAAATGCACAATCATAAAGTTCCTTCATCTTGAGCATTCAGTTCAATGAAAAATATTACAATAGTGTCAACTGTAGCATAAACCAAGGAGTTGTCTATTTGATCTGAATACACAGATTGTTAATTTTGAAAGGACAATACATGTTTCCTATTTGTAACAACTTGCCTTATTTCCCGATATTGTTTATGGTATTACATGTCACCATCTAACAAATTTCAAGATTAATATTAAGTTGTTATAATATCAACACTGTTGCTAAAACATAGTAGACACAACAAATAAAAATAGGACTATCCTTGCACATTTAGGCAGGATCTTTGTTGCTCTGCAGCTCTTTTTTTTCTCAAAATGAGTACATGTTGAAAAGGAAGTATGGCTCATTATATTTTTTCCATAGTTAAGATAAATAAAGTAAAATTTGGAGTATTGATGATACATAGACATTTATATGTCTCACTTCTAATAATGTTTCTTTCAACTCAAACAGTCTTGTTGAAAGCATAATATTTCCAACATTACAAGATTTAAAATAGGTCCAAGTAATATACAATTCACAAAGAAATGCAAGATTTCAATAAATCTGATAGGATGAGAAAATGAAACTCATCCAAAAATTGAATTTGAGTGTGATCCTAGAATTCACAAACTTGTCAAATGTAAGGGTAGGTGGATGGGATTATAAATATTTGTGTCTATCAACCATTTAGTAACAACTTTAAGTGTTGTTACTTTATAATTATGATAAAACAAGACTAACAAGTATGCAAAATCCTCATTAATATAATATTGTTTAAGAAATAACTTAATTATATAAAAAATTACTTGTTGCAAGTTCTACCTACCCATTATAAGTAGTATGTACAATACACTAGTCATTTATGTGGGACCCATGTCTACTAATAAAAAACATATTAATAAATATTCTAATGGTTTATGCAAGACCTAAGTCAATTATCCAATAAAAATAGACATGTTATGCTCAATATACTAATTATTTAAAAATTAAATGTTTCCCTTTTTTTATCATTTGATTAACTTCTCATGATATTTTTTTATTAATAAATAAAAAGTTTAGAAAACATTAATATTTTCTTATAAAAATTACACAATGGCATCACACCATTTTATACAAGAAAATTATTATTTTTATTAATATTATTGCAATGAGTTTCTTTCTAGGTTAATTTTTTTTGCTCCATAAGAAAGAGTTTTATATTGATGAGCAAAAATACTATAGTTCTGCTATCCTTCAACTTTTCTACAGATGTTCAGATGGCACCTTGTTCCCATCCTATCGACCAAACATAGGATTCACAGAGCCTTGCCCAAACCAGTACCCAAACTCCAAATAGTGTACACATCTTTTTTGCAACATGACTTAAAAAAAAGCTTTCTTAGTAGATTTAGTGACTACATAGAGCCTCATCAATCGACACTATTCCCAAACATACTAGAAAAATTACCCCACTGAACATATATTTTAGAGCTAAAATATTATTAATTGTTCAAAAAATCAAACAAACCCTACCCACTACAACCCTAATCTTCACCATTTTCCTAAATGTACCTTATGAATTCTCCAATCCAAGCAAAATCCTGAACCAGTTCTATATGCAACATTTTATTGAGGAAATTTTCTCCAATCATTGCTCTTTCTCGATGACGCAACAAGTCTGCATCTTTAACATCTAGCAAGAAGGGGTAGAACTTCACCATTGCACTTGGCTCCTTGAGAAGGATCAAATCCCTTGGTTGAGGAAAGTCGACCCCAATTATGCGAACCAACTTTTCTCCTCGAGGCCCCCCCAACAGTTCTAGTTTCACCAACTTTCTTGCCATCTCCAAAACCACCACCTTCAAAAGTTACAAGTCCAACAGAGTGACAATAAGACATGTGGAAATGTTGGTATCCACTTTGTATTGTTCCTCCACCAGCAGAAACTCCCAGCCAAACACCAATTTTTTTGTACCCAATGACAAGAAATCAGTTTTGAGTACTATTCTCTTTAGCCTAAGCTTAGTGATCTCTCCCAGAAATGTCATTTTCCAGCGAGTGTGTACCAATCTGATTGGGGTGTCTATTCTTGCACACTCCAAGCTCTCTGTAGGCATACCAACGATAAATTTGGACTCTACACCATCTTTAAAGAATTCCCCACTCATGGAAAATTTGATGATTATGAACCCCACACCTAGTGATGTACTACATAGTCTAGAGATTACAATCTAACCATGTTACCTTGCTAAATAATGAGTGTGATCCTCGGCCTGTTTGCATGAGTGAAAACTAGTATCAATTAATAAACCTCAATGTTACTTCTGGCTTCATACCTCTTATTTTTAATTAAGATGATTTATTAAGATTTATGTGTCATAACCACCTCAGTTAATCGTAGCCAAATAACAAATTGACCTAAATTTAGAAGACGAGAAAGATAATGCATGTGATAATGGAGGTGTGATAACACCCCACCACCTTAGCTCATGATTAACCTTTATAAAAAATTGTAAATTTCTACCAAAGTTGTTTGATATGCTAATTTTGGTGAAGCTTCCAAATTTGAGATAGGCCCATCCTATAGCAAAGAATAGATCATGATTGCAATGTGGCCACATACTTTTTTTGAATCTCATCTATGTCTGTGTTTGCCAACTTGTTCGGTTCTATGTTTTCTTCCCTAAAGGTATGTTGAATTTTATATTGACTGAAACTCTCCAATAATTCTCTTGCTTTCTCAACAAGTGTTTGTAATTTCTAGCATGTTACTTTCCCTGCCTTGATACCTTGCATTATCAACAGAGATCCCCCTTCAATCTCGACCATATCCACCTTCAACTCTTTAGAAAAATACAACCCTAATACCAAATCCTAAAGCTTTGCAAGGTTATTTGAGCCTCTATGAAGAGGTTGAGAGATCTCACCAATAACTCTTCCTTCCCAACCCTTAACTATACACCATGCTCCAGACACCTCGAGATTACCCCTAGATGCACCATCAAAGTTCATTGTATACCAACTATGCTGCGGAGGCCTCCAAACCACTTTCTCCCTCTCATTATTTTTCCCACCTTTCTTTGTGGCCCGAGGATGGGTAATTTGAGACCATACCAAAATTGTCTCATCCTTGCATCCCAATTTGTGAATGACAACTTTTGAGTGTTTTCCCTTAAAGTCTTGTTGTTGACAACTTCAACAATCGTTGCTTCAACTTTGTTTAAGAAGGAATGAAGAGATCTTTCAACCCCCTAAAAGAGTCTTCTATTTCTCTCTTTCCACAATTCACATACCACTAGGGATGGATTGGCTATCCATAAGCTTGCATATAGAGAATTCTTCTCGCACACTAGTCATTATGCAAAGAGAGTGAAGATGCCATTTGAGATGGCACTTATCCAACTAAGCCTAGTGCAAAACAAATGTCCTAGCTTTTGGGAGGCATTTGTTGCTCCAACATAGAATCAAAGGGAGAGTTAATCTTTCCTCTCTACTTCCCAAAATATCATAACCATTTTTCACATTGTATTGTCTAGTATTGGAACCTGACTAGATCAACACATCCTCACCTTCTCAAATGATTGATCCTCTTTTCTGGGGCTTGCTTAAGTTGATTCATTTTATTGTTTGTCAAATTAATATTTTCAAACCCCTTCCATCACCAACATTGAATTCCATTCTCCACTTTCTCTTCCAAATAGTCTTTGAATTTTGTTCCCCAATTATTAGATAAAAACCTGTGTTGCTTCTATCAATAAATAACTCACCAGGCTAGGGTAACCACCCTTGAGTATTCCTCGAGAAAATTTTTCCTACCATCATGAATATCCCATGAAATGTAATTAGAGATTAGTGATTGAAACACTCCAACATAAAGTTCTAGATCCTTGATCCCTTAGGTGACACAAGGGTGGTGAAGATACACTCTCTTGTGTTCCCATTTAGATAATTGCCTTGGATAATTCTTTCCCATTTTGCTCCATTCTTGATATACATCACCCATATTATATTTTCCCCAAGAGCCATTTTTTAGTAGATCCCTTAATCCCACACCACCATTTTATTTTTTATGCATATATTGCCCCATGCAATTAAAAAAAGCTTCTTAGTCTCTGTTGTGCCTTGCCAAAATAAATTTCTAATCTTTTGATTCATGTTTAGATGGTTCCCCTTAGGGAGAGCTGGACATGATAAAAGATAGATCAAAATTGTTGATATAATTGACTTGAGCATCACTATTCTTCTAGCCTAAGACAACCATTTCCCTTTCCATCCTTCAACCTATTTTCCATTCTATTTTCCAGATGCTCCCACAACTTACTATTTCTCAGCCCTTTGGCAAGAGGAAGACCTAGATATGTGGTAGGGAGCTTCCCACACTTGAAGTTTAAAGTCCTGTTAATCTCTTGCTCTTTCCTAGGATTAGTATTGAAAAATAAAATTTCTTATTTCGCCTCACTTACCTCCTATCCTAAAGAAACATAATATTAGTCCAAGATTGCATTCTTTATGCCTTATTTGGTCCTATTTTACATCCACAAGCCTTATTTAATGCATCTTTCCGAGGATAATCCTGACACATATCTATTGACCAATCATAATTTAATGTTTTTGGGTTAATTTTTTCAGATTTAGTGATCTAGGACTCATACGCCACCTTGGGTGTATGGGTCCCACCTAAGTTTCGGGGCCTGAACCTGAATTTAGCATTAAACTTAATATTTCTTGAAATTTATGTCCCAAGCTTAGCCTTCTAAGACTCATACACCCCAATTGGCGTATGAGTCTCACTTAGCTTGGACCTATTTTAAATTCAAATTCTTGATGGGATTTTATTCTCCTAGATCTTATGTCAACTTGTGGTGTTGTAATTTCAGGAAATTTGGCATGAACAAGTATAAATACAAGGTTATTTCACATATTTTCTCCTAACAAGATCTAGCAATTCAAGTATCAAGAATTATAGAAAATTTTGTGACCAAGAGCATTCAAGAGCATTCAAGAGTTGATTATCAAGCATTTTGGAGCTACATTCAAGAATCAAGCATCACGTCAAAGTCATCATGCATCATTTGTGTTTTTGAGCTAACATTTGTGATGTATTTTTTCATGATTCAAGTAAGCATTTAAAGACATTATATCATATCAACAATCAAGAGTCAAGATGTACATTCACTGCTAGCCATTTCATATATATATATATATAGCGAGAGAGAGTGAGAGTTGGAAGGAGAGATGAAGAAGGAGAGGGAGAAATAGAGATAGAAAGAGGGAGAGAAAGAGATAGGGAGAGATGGTGAGATGGAAAGGTAAAGATAGATATAGCAAGTGATATATTTAAGAGAGGGAGAGATATAGGGGTATAAAGAGGTTTTATTTTTGTTTCACACAAATGTGAACATGTTATAACACAATCATGCTATAATGCACTCATGTTTGTATATGCCTTGGGTATTGTCAACCCTTAGGTTTGGATCAATTCCCAAAGGTGTGTTTTTTATAAATTATAAAAGTGACTAATCTCAAGCATGTTCTCCATCAAGTATGCACATCTTTCAATATTGAGCTAAACAAACCACAAGAATGGAAAACTCTATTACCTTTCTAACCACATGCATTTTTTTTTACATTTTGAATATGTGAAGATTTTGATCTTTAATTTCTTTTGCTAGTGTCTTCATTTTTTTTTGAAAAACCTATGTATAGTATTTTGGGAAAAAAATCTAATGTCTATTATATACACATTCAAAAAATAATAATTTGATTTTATTAGTTTTCAAAAAATTAGGGTGGGGGGAAACTCATTTTTTCATTTTTTAGGATGTTTCCACTCTAAAAATTAGTAGAAAATCATACATTCATTAAAATTTGGCAAAATAATAGGCATAAACTACATGGTGTTAGCTAATTTTTCACTGAAGTGATTTTTGAAATAATATTTTCTTAACATTTTAGGGGGGAGCACACCAAATGCTATGTTATATATATTTTTTGATAAAAATAAGAGCACTTTGTGTGATCCCCCTATTTTAACCCCTTAACCTCCACCATTTTCAAGAAAAAATAGTTTAGAAAGTATATTCAGAGCACTACAACTCTTGTTCTTGTCACATGCTCAAATTTTGAGTGTATTTATCTTCAATTTCTCATCCAAGATCAATTTTTACTAATTTAAAGAAATTGGCCACTTAAGACTCCCTTTTGGTCTCCTCATTTCAATGCACTTACCCATATATATACAAAGGAAATTTATGGATCTATTGCTCATTATGAATGTTTAAATTTTGTATAATATATATATTCTTAATCTTTGTTAAGACACCACATGAAATTATTCTAAATCATAGACCCTATTATCACTCTCCTATTGTAGTCACTAGGGTATAAATACAACATGCAAGACTCTAGGGCTGAAATCTCTAGTATGTGATCCCATTTTTATTGCCAATAAGATAGTTAAAATATTGGAGGCCTTTAAAGGAAAAAATATCTAAGAAGACAATATTAGCAAGGAGATGATATACAAAAGGGAAGTAGAGGAAGGTTAGGATGAAGAAGAAATTAGATTTCCATAGAAGGACAATGTTGCAAGTTGTCCAAATTAAAATGTATGTCATCTAAAAAGAAAGACAAAGTTATGGTTGTGTCGTGCCCACTTGATCAAGCCTTGGGAAATAAAATGGATTGACCCTCCTCTAAAAGTATTATTCCTTGTGATTAACAATTTTCTCCATATAACTACTATAAACTTTAAAAGGGCCAATATTATGATGGAATCAAAGATAAGAAGAACAAATTTGAAGGAAGTTTGGATTAGAGAAATGACTAATATAGTTTTCAATAGCAACCAAAGTACCTTGCAACAAAGTCCAAAACCTTTGACTATAAATTATTAATACAAGTATTTAGGAGGGTGTTGGGTGAATATTTTATAATCAACTAACTAATTGCCAAATGGTGATTTTAACCATAGTTATAATGATATTAAGTCTATCCTCTCAGCAAGGGGAGGCTCCCTTCTTATTTCTTACTGAAAATAACTAACAACTAATTATGATTATATACACTATAATTAACCATGGTTGTTTTCACCATCCTATTCTCTTATTTCAAAATAGATGTTTCCCTCTTTCAAAAATTACAATTCTATCTCATTATGATTATAGTACATAATTCACTTCAAATTACTATTTTAAGAAATAATAACGAGTATTTGGTTTGATTAGATGAAAGAATAATCAAAGTGATACTAGTGAGTGTCCTTAGCTTGAAAACCCACAAAAGCACAAAGAAAATTTTGTTGCCTTCAATTATGATTCATAAAGATAAAGAATGGTGTATCTTGCAACCCAAAGTCTCCAATATATGCTACCAAAGGATCAACAAAACATTGATAATAACCCGCAACCCAAAGTCTTTGAATAATTACAAAAGTGTACATAAAAGAACATAAACTTCAAATATAATAATGTAGCCCAATGTCTGCAAAATCAGATTTAAATCCCCTTCTAAGCAATATGATATCACACTACTTATTCAATCATTTACAAGAAAATGTAATGAGAAGGACATAAGAATAATCTCAACACATAACAAAGAAGATCCAAGACAAAGATTGGATGCAATTTTGCTTCTTTTATTGATTGAAATTTGATTTGCACATTAAACATAAAGTCTCAATATGTTTTTCAAATGGGAAACACTTTGCTTCAAAAGATAAAAGGTCCTTATTACAAATGAGCTCCCTCAAATATATAGAGTAGAGCCAAGAGCTAAAATAAGAATGTTAAAACTAACTTGACTTATTCAACAACATAGCCTGATTTGATTTAGGACTTCTCTATTTTTACATGTAATTGCATATTTACAAAAGATATGTAATATGTCATCAACTAATTACATATTGCATAAAGGGAAAAACTAGAAATAAACTAAGTTTGGAAAACACCACATTCATTCATTCTTCACCATATTTCTCCAAGAATTAAATTCATATTTCTTTAATTCTGCTTCGACTTTTGAATTATTTGGTCGTGTGGTATGGCTGAAGACTATGCGTACTCGTGTGATTGAGTCCTCGATGGTGATGCAATTTTTCTTGTGCCTTTTCAGTACTACTTTCAAGTTATCCAAAGTAAGTTGAATTTCCACCAATTTGTTGATAGAAGCTAATGAAAAAGCTTCATCTTCAAAATATTTTTGCATTAATGATGTCAACTACTAGATGACTATGTCAGAGGGAAAAACTTTCTGATTGTCATCAAGCACTTGACAAGGTATCTCTTTTTTACCAGTGATGCTCGATTTGAATCTTTATCTTCACCAACCTCCTGAACTTCCTATAAATATCTGATTAGATCACTAATAAAATTCTTATTATGCTTCATTGTCTCCCATATCCCAATGAACATTTCTCTATTTGGAATTATCTCAATTTCCTCTAACACATCAAGCTTGAGATCCTTCATCTTTGTTCAAGTTTTGAGACTTTTCTCTATCTCTTATTGATTATGGGAAAGTGTGTCAATTGTTTGACTCAATTTTACCTTTACATTTCCCATATTTCCAATCCCTTCCACAAAATATTTTAGTAGTTGTGTTCCTTGAGCCAATATTCTATCAACCCATTTTGTAACTGCCCTACCTTGTGCATGTGTCCTTTCAACTTTCTAAATAATAGGGTCTTCAATGCTAGCAGCAACAGGCTCAATAAACTCAAAAGATTGAGTGATATTCTGAAGAACGGAGGTGAGTTGTTCAACCTTGGACTTATATTGATCTTTGATTATCTTATCCTAATCATACTTCTCAATTAGAGAATTCAAAGCTACTTGTGCATCCTCTTTTACACTCTCGTACATCCTTTTACTAATTATATCCTTGTGATAGAATAATTAGAGAACTCTAATTCCTCTATAGATTTACCTAGGGGAGGTTGTACAATCTCAACATATTTGTAGCCTACTTTATCCACTAACACCCTTGAGAGAGTCTTTCACTTCTTTGTAGATTTAGTCTTCACTAGCACCAACTAACTAGAATCAAATTCGTCAAGAGAGATAAATTTCTTCTTTCTCTTTAGTGTTTGCAAGGCCAAACAAGGGGAAGAGAAAAAAAACCTTCTCTAGGACCTATTACCATAGCTTGAGTTGGTGGTGTGGCACTCACAATGGTAGTAGTCACAAGTGGTGGAGTGTTGGTCAAAACTACAAATGGAATTTCCACATTAGATATATTTTTTGAAGTCCAACCATAAATTTATCCAACTCAAATTGAGTAGACACATCAAAAGAAGGAGAAGATAGACTTGGAAAATTGGGTGAGGAGCCAAAATTATTTTCAAAATTATTCTTAGGAATCTCAAAAATAGATCCTAAGGTTGGGGATGAATGAATAGATTGAATTGAAATGGTAGGGGCAATAGAAATAACAGTAGCATAAGGAAAAGGCTATTCAATTGAAACAATAGGAGGAGTTGGACTTGTCAAAGTGGCAGTGATAGGGGAAGAAGAAATGGAAGAGTATTCTAGAGAATCCTCATGTGGAGACTCTTGTACTTCATCTAGACTATCTTCTGCTTGTTCTTCAACTTGGGTTGACAAGTTTCTTCTGTGAGAGTTGATGGCCCTTCTAAATCCTTGATCATACCCCCTTTCATTATGAATTTGAGCTCAGTCTTAGGTGTTTTACTTGTACCTAGAACATCACCCTTATTCTTTGTTCTAATCTTTGCTTTTTTCCTAGCATGTCCCTCAATTTCTTCTTCTTCAGATCCAATATTAAATTACTTCAATCTTATATCCCTTTCTTGTAACCAAAAATTGGTGTTAGCAAGAAATAGATGGAATCTTTCCCTGATGGAAGTAATTTCCTTTTTTGACCACTGGATGGGATAAAGAGGGGTTTCAAAAATGTTATTCCTTTCATAAGTAGGATCTAGGATGTTATCTTCATCCTCCATGTCTTATGGGATATCAATCAAATCCAAATTTACAATCTTCTCTAAGGTAAGCTAACAATAATCGAACTTCCTTATGTCTTCCTCTATCCTGCAATCTACCCATATGTCCTCCACTTTGTGCACATGGGTATAGCTCTTCTTGAGCTTGTCCTTCATTCCTTTGTAGTCAAAGTCAAGTCTAATTTTGTATGTCTTCATCATGACCCACTACATCTCTAATTGCATGGCCTTAGCATTGGGAGATGTAGTGATAGAGTACCTACCTATTGTGAGAGGAAACTCAAATCCTGGCTTGTGAGATATTGCTTGCCTACTATGAACTGCCATGAATTGTCTACACATCTCCATGAGAACTATCTTATTCACTTAGATACTTTGGAAGAATATATGGGTATTCGACAAAGCATCCAACTTAGATATATGTAAAGGTAGGGAATTGTAGGAACATACAACCAAACTTATTGAACACTGCCCATGCTTCATTAGATACTCTCCTCTTCTCAAGGTCTCTATCAAAAATGAATATATATGTAGCAAAGAAGGCATCCTTAAGCCTCCTAAAATGTTGGATACTTTTCTTCAGGGTCAATTGGGAGTAATAGTGATAAACTGGAAATATGCCTCCTATCACCCTCTGATGTCGACCCCGAAAAGTTTTGTACATTGATGGAACAACATAGACTAAGTATGAAGTCATATAAAACTTCAATGAAGTTTATGAGCTGATCATGGATTGCATCACTTATCTGAACCTAACCCCAAAAAATATACTTTTGCCTCTTCCTTATAAATTGAATATACAAATACATCCACTCTTGAAAAGTGGAAGAAGTGGGCAATCCCTTGATTCTATTGAGAAGGGTGATCAAGTCATTTACCTCTTCAATAAAATCACTGCAAGGAAAGCTCTTAGGCCATTTGGAAATATTGAGCCTCAGGTTCTTAATCCACTTGGTATTGATTTCTCTCTTGCACTTATATGGATTCTCATCATAATGAGCTTGTGTATTCTCAATGGTGAGGTCAGCATATGCATCAATGCTTGGAAATTGGAAGATCTTGTCGAAGAACTCTGCATCCAGTCCTATGATTACATTCCCATCAGGATTCTTGACACTTTTTTCTTCCTTATGATAATGTGCTACTATGGAAAGAGCAAACTCAAGATTATGAGCCACTATTGGAAATGTAGCCAACAATTGAATATTACTTTTCAAAATGCATACCATGCCTGCATCCAAAGGTTGCTTCTTCATCATTTCTAGAAATTTAAACATATCACCATGTCCAATATTTGTGTCTTTGATCTCATCAATATTTGAAACAACAAAGGTTGTTGCAAAACCACCTTGATATTTGTACTTCATGGTTTTCTTGCTTGGTGATGGATCAGACATTTACAGAGCAACTATATGATGAGTAAATTTCTCACACCCTTTTAAGAATTCAAGCATAAATTCCTGAAACAACATGCAAGAGAAATTGCAAAAATAAATTTCATGTTTCCCAATGTTAGAGATTTTTTTTAGGATTCTATGTAGTGGTAAAGAAAAAGTGAGACATTGCATGTGACTTGGTAGTTAGGATGCAAAGGCGGTGAAAAATCCCACCCTTGCATGGATTATTTCAAGTTGGATGTAGTGGCGTAGAAATTTCATGCCCTTGCATGAGACTAAGTCAAAAGGTTGTAAGGGTAGGAAAAAATCTTGTCCCTACATGGGGTAAATTTTCAAGTTTTGCAAGTGTGGAGAAAAATCCCACTAACGCATGTATTATTCTTGGAAAGTGCATAAGGATGCATGTCAGGTTTTAAAACCCGACTTACATCTTTTGAGTAGTGATGCATTTTGGTTTTGCAATGATAACATGTCAGTCAGGGTTTAAACCTTGACCTACATGTTAGACAAGTAATGACATGTAACTGCAGTAAAATTTCTCGTGGTTGCATATATGCAAGGTAGTGTTTGATTGTGTTGGTTGGGGTTTAAACCTTGACCTACACCTTGGGTAGAACTGGTGAATTGACCATGTAGGTCGGGGTTTGAATCCCGACATGCATGTTGGTTGAAAAGTGCAATATCAGGGAAAAACTCTGGTAGGGCACCAAAAATGGTGAAAAAAAAAACAAAAAAAGAAATAAAACCCGTATTGTATCATGCATATGGAAATATGGTTTTTGCGGATAGTGTAGGGTTTAAAACCCACACTACACATTGCAATGAGTGGGTTTCAACACAAACCATGGTTAAACCCTCATTAATTTTGATTGTACCAAGGTGTGTCGAGTTTATAGTGCAAGATAATAATAGTCACACGATATTTTGGAAACCATCTGATCAATGGTATGCAAACTAACGAAAAACTAGAGAAAAGAACCCTAAAGATAAACTGACTATTTACAATGCTAAGCATTTAAATTAAACAAGCAACACAAACCATAACTTCAAAACCCTAAATATGTTTTCACATAAAAGTGCTAAGAAACTAAACAAAATGAAACAATACATACCTGCTAAACTAAAATAATGGTAAAAACCCTAGGCAAGAACTTGGATGAATCTGCTCGAATCCTTTGCAAACGAGAGTGTAAATGCAACAAAGAGTAATGAGAAGATATGAGATACATAGACTACGATAAAATGAAAAAAAAATAATGATAACAACAAATAAAAATGATTAAAACAACCCATTAAATTCACACTAACACTCCAATTAATGTCATACGTGCGCACTTAGGAGTGTAATAATGCTAAAAATTAGCATGACTACATCAAAATATGTAGTTTTCAAAAAATATGAAAGGGCGTTGAATTTCAATGCTCTTGCACATGCAAGAAAAATGCCGACTCTGAAAACAAAGGCTTTTGCAATTTTGACCTTTCACAATTTTTCAAAAGGAAAAAATTTTAATTGCTTGAAATGAATTTTTGAGGGATTGGACCACACACAAGGGCAAGTAGGATTTTCCTTGTTTTGCATGCTTAAGGGGCATGGATTAAAAAATACACAAGTTTTGTAGGGGTTATCCCACAAATTGAGTGTTGCATGTATGTGCAGATTGGTGTTGTCATTGATGTCAACAATATTATGTTGTCATTGGTGTCAACTATATGTATCGGGGAGATTGGTGTTGAAGATGAATAATTGGTGTTGTCTATGCTTTGATTTGTTGCATTATGTTGTCATCAGTTAAGTTATTGATGCTAACCTCTATTGTTATTTTGATAAGCTTCTATCTATGGATGTAGTAGTGATGAAGATTATTTGGATGTGTCTCTAGTGCTTGGCTTCCAAGTGCTTTTGAGAAAATTTGATAAAAAGAGGAAATAGAGTGTTGCAGTGTTGTTCTAGGTTATAAAGAGATGTTCTAGTTTTTCTTCACATTTCTTCTAGGCTGAAGATCTACCTATGGAATTTAGATATGTTGGTGAGAGGTGTTCAAAGATTTTATATTGAAGATATGGTATGTTGGATCATTGTACAATAGAAGTTGTTTTCACTAGTGTGTGACTGTGCATTGCAAAGGTGTTTGGGAGAAATTTTATTGCTTCACATTTCTCCGCAATTATGCTTCAGGTCTTGTGATTCTGAAGGTATGTTGATGGTGTTCATAGTTTACCTTAGTTAAGAGGATTTGAGGTTTTGTGCTTCGAAAGATAGTTTTTCAAGTAACAGTGTAAGGTAGAGCAGTCTGAGTTTATTGGGTTTGTACATTCTTTAGGTGGAAGTTGTTGTGAAGGAGTTTGTTGGATTTCAAGATGTTTGTGGAATATTCTATATCACGTTCAAGCATGGTGTGTGGCTCACAAGTCCTCCTTGGGTTTGAGGAAGCATGTATTTCAAAGTTTAATGGTGTTTTCATGGGTAATGGACGACCTGGTGTTTACACTACATGTGGAGGATAAGTATTGTTTGTGGTAGTGTTTGGTTAAGTGGTGTTGTTGATTTGGGCCCCAATTAAGTTTTTATGTGGTCCACATTCAGTTCTATCTATCACAAAAGTTTTTTGGCACCGACCTAATTTGAAATTGCAATTTTGAGGTGCATAGCTAACCTTGGAAAGGGTTTCAAGGTTGAGAACGGTATAAGTATGAGTTGAGGGTTTCAAGGTCGAGAATGGTATAAGTATGAGTTGAATTGTTGAAGGAGGTCAAGATAGATGAAAGTGTGAAGTGTGTGATGTGAATAATACAAATTGTAGAGTTGTAAGGTGTGAAATTGAGTAGAGTAGTGTGAACTTTCAAATGTTGGATTACCAGATGTAGTGAGTAGAAGGTGTCTTCAATAATTCAAATAGACTATGAAGGTCCTAGAGCTATATTGTGGTGGAATCTCTATTGTATTGAGATCATGTTCTCTATGTAACATTTCTTCTCTATCTTCTTTTTCTATTTTGGTAGTGAGCCTTGGATGTGATCCTTTTAGGGTAGTGTGCCCCTTCTAGTAGTGAGCTTTTGTAATTGGTTTTGTAATTACTTATATTGTGAGCTAATCCTCACTGTGGTTTTTCCCTCCTTGGGTTTTCCATGTAAATATGGTGTGGTGTTAAAATTATTTCAATTTTTGTTATTTTCTTTTCATGCTAATTCATCATAACAGATTAAGGGTTTAATGAATGCATGTGGATCTAAATATTAATGAGGGTTTTGATGTTTTGATAAGATACAACTAATTCACCCCCCTCTCAGTTGTCTTGTTCATTTGAAAAACATTGAGCGCAGTTGAATTTGAGGATAACAAAGGGTTATCTACTTTTTCTTTGTGTCTTCTATTTCATTTAAACATTTTTTAGCATTGTTTCATGTCTTACCTAGTTAGTTTCTTGATTGACATCTATTTGAGCTTATTTCTATATCTATTATTTTGAATTTGTTAAAAGGTTTGTGTCCTTTCAAGAACCTAAATTTTCCCTTTAATAAAATAAAAAATAATGTCTCTCATGTGTAATAAAAAATTAGATCAACAAAATTCATATTTTTTATATCTCCCTTGAAGTGATAATAGTAGCTCTATTAGCCATGGTGCCCATCTCATCACACATCCCCTAGAAAGGGTTAGTAACTACTCCTTGTATGAACATATTAAATTTTTGTTTCTTTGATCCACCAATCCCCATAAGTAATTAAATGAATTGGTGTCTCTCTTTCTAAATCTATTTTCTTTGAAATATTCTCAACCTACTAACCACTATCAATATTATGCAAGTTTCACATCATATCTTTCCCACTTTAATAGATGAGTGATTATTATAGTTACCAAGTTTGAAAGATTCCATTTGCTCAAGATGTAAAAAAATTAGAAATCCAAAGTTTTCAAAAAGATAGTTAAATTATTATAAGTATTGAATTAGATAAATTTGACTCATCCAAAAAATCTATATTTAGCCATATTTGGTTCAAATGTATAAATTTATAACTGAAATGATTGCTTAAGAATTTTATAATAACCTTAAATTCCTTTATGAGATAATTAGTGAACATTGGACTAGCTACAAGCTATGCATGGAGTCTATAATGTGTGTACCTACTCTCCACTATCCTTCATACAATTTACAAATTGGTATATTATCTATGGTAGTTTTCACCGTGTTTAAATTCCCAATATTTTCAATGACATCAAATCATAATTCAAGAAATGAAGTGGTTTTTATTTCACTTGAACCATTGCAAACCCCAAAAAAATTGCATTGTTATATGTTTAAGAGATGATGTTGGAAGAAGAAGTCATGTACTTGTTCTTAGTTAAAATTCATAAAAGACAACAAGAGTACAAGTCATATTTGGAAAAAATATTATATTTTATTATATTTGTCATTCCATTAAAAATCCACTCTATGGGTTATAAAATTAAAGTGCAAACATGTAGCGAATAGGAAATCAACATAGTAATATGATTAAGCATTATCATCTAATAAAAAAAGTAAGTATTATGGATTTTGTGGTGAAAATCTAAGTTAAAATATCTAGAGGACATGATAATGTGTTGGAATTTGGTATTTAATACCATATTCACCCTTTTGGGTGTAGTGTACTCCAATAAACAAAACCAAGTATAAATCTAGGGAAAATTTGGTGAAGTGATAGTCCTTGGTTGTGGAATCTAAGGAGAAGGTCACCCACTAAGGAAAAAACTTACCATATGTATCAAATAATAGAATGCACATTATCCATATTGATTGTGTTTCTATTTAAACATGCTATTTTGTGTATTTTTATGTCAATGAAGCATAATCATTCAAACTAAATAAATCAATAAATTGAAGAGCTATAGTAAACTTATTGGCCATAAATTTTGAGTACATTATTTTTCTCACTTCCATCACAATGTAGGAATTTCATAAAAGAGAGTTATTGTATCCTCTAAATCATTCTTGATATAATTGCTAGGCTAGTTCTTATAAGAGAAACCACCACATGACATGATAAAAACCTCCAATGATAAGATCAAAACCTTTTGTTATGCCTATTAAGTTCTTTATTTCTTCTCTATTGAAATGCTAGACATATTTCTTC